>JAJPUD010014656.1:3909-40144 GCA_023553655.1 Myrmecobius fasciatus
CGTCCAGAAGACGCCCTGGCCGGCGCAGAAGAAGCCTAGGAAGGTGAAGAAGCGGCCGCGCTTGTGCTCGAAGAGCAGCACGTCCCGCTCCGGGGCCGCCTCGTGCAGCGCAGCTCGGGACCAGGAAGTCCGAGGCGGCCGGAGGCGGCTCAAATGCACAGCCAACCTCGGCAGCCCCGCCATGGCGTGCGCCGCTTCCGGGGCGGGACTTCCTGCGTTCGAGGAGCCCGGAGGGAGGAGCATGATTACAGGCTGCGCCGCGGCTTTCCCGGGGCGGGACTTCCGGCCTCTGATGAGCCAAACTCAGAGGGGCGAAAGGAAAGAGGGCGCGGCTTGGTGGGGCGGGGCTTCTGAGCTGTGGTCCTAGGGCAGCAGCCGCCGAGGTCCCTCCCCCTTTGAGGTTCCTCCCTGTTTGGGGGGGGGGGCTTTCTCTCTAGTGATGGAGCCTGAGGGCTGACGCCTCGCGGAGCCCCCGGATGTCAGTCTTAGCTGTGACTCGGGGGAGGGAATCGCTGGGTTGTGGGAAGACCTCAGAGACAATGTTTGAGTATACAACTGTTAAGTGCCAACTGTGTACCAAGCACCGGGCCAGGCTGGGGTTACACGGGGGCAAAGACACGGAACCCTGGGAACAAGCCGGCCGGCCCCAGAGGGAGGCTGGGGCGGGACCGGGGCCCCTGAGCCGAGGTGGGAGGATGAGGGGCAGGGACCGACAAAGTTCACTTCTCAGTTGGGGATGGGAGGTCAGAGGTCAGCAGGGAGGCTGGGCAAGGCGAGGAAGAGCCGAGGTTCAGCGTGGGAAGACGTGTCCACGTTTGGACTTTGCTCGATAGCCAAGCACTTCCGGTGAAGAGAAGCATCCCAGCTTAAGACGGGTCCGGGGTCTTCATGAAACCGTTGAGGCACATGAGCCCTCCGGTCCCCTCACTCAGAAGCTCCAGGCACAGTTCCCATCCATCCCTGGAAGCCAATGGGAGATGTAACCAAAAGCAGCGCTGCGCTTGGCCAGGACAGCGGCTCCCGGGGAGAGGTGGGGGAATTGTTCCCTCCACTCTGCCATTCCCCAGCTAAGACCAATTTCCCACCTAATCAAGCCCCTCCCTGAGTCTTCCTGGAGGGGGGGGCAAGAGAAGAGGGACCCCAAGTGGGGCAAGCCTCCTTAAGTGGGCGCCTGTCTTGCCGCCCCCCCAGCACAGCACCAAGCGGGCCCTTGCCCAATCTCTCCAGCAGTTTCTAGATTTTCGTGCCCTGGGCTCTGTTCTGGAACGCTGCCCTCTGACCTGGAGATCAAAAAGAGGGCAAAGGATTTCTCCACACATGGCCATGCCAGCTTGTGCTCGTGGCAGGAAGTCGGGGAAGCCCATCCAGGGGGGCATGGTGTGGGACAGTGGTGGGATACCCAAGGCCAGGATTCTCGCATCACTGCTTGATTGTTCCCTGTTCCCGGCCTTTCAGGTGCCCGTGGCCAAAGGGCCAGTTTTGTGGTCCAGAATAGAATTCAGAACTGTGAATGAAAGAGGAAGTGGCCTAAGGGGGACAGTGAGGCAGCACCTTCTTCAGCTCCCCGTGCCCTCAGTCCCAAAGGAAATCCTGAGCTTCTCATCTTTGGGGGGGGGGGAGAAAGTAATGTGTGCACGCACTCCCAAGCCTCTCAGCCAGGCTCGGACCCACCTGCCAGGCCCGCTTTCCTCAGCGGACTGGGCAGCTAGCTCGGGTGGCATCCCTGGGCCTCTCCCCCCCCGCCCCAGCCGCAGGTCATCCCAGAAAAAGTCTCATTTGGGAGCTCTTATCAATATTTATTGACAAACAAACCTCGAGAATTAAAAAGGGAAGACCTAGAAGCAGACACAGGGAACGGGGGCAAGCGAAATGAGGGAAAGAACAGCTGAGAACAGAATAAGCTAGACCACAGGAACACTTGTGGGGACCAGGAGACAGACAGGTGAGCCGGCTCCCCCACAGCAGCAGGCATCAACGGGGGGCTCCAGTAACAAGAATAAGTAACACTTCTGGCTACAGACAACACAAAATAAAACTTCACTCTTTATCATAAAAAGGAGAACAAAGAACAAGGACCCCAAGTGGCGGAGAACTCAGTGGCGGAGAACTCGGCGTCCGAGCCGGCGACGGTTAGTGTCAGTCCTACAGACAAAGCTTTGGCTTCCGAGAGGGCGGTGGTGCCGACGGCGACGGTGGGCGCAGCAAAGGTGGAGACTTCCCGACAAGGGAGACCAGGACTTTCTCAGCCCTTGTTCACAGTCTGAACGCTGGCCCCAGGCCAGAGGAGGAGGAAGCAAGGGAGAGGGGCAGGGAGCGCAGGAGTCACTTGAGGAAGGCCACCTCGGGGATCTTGCCGCCGGCCTGCAGACACAGGAGGGAGCAAGGGCCTGCTGAGACCTCCAGAGGCCCCAGGCTGCCCCCACCCAGTCCCCAACCTGACACATGGGCCTCCCTCGGGGATAGAGAACAGCAGGCGAGGCGCCGATTCTAAAGGCACCCGGGCCCTACCTTGAGCTGCGTGAAGACCTGCGCCGCTCTAGCGAAGTCCCAGTCGTTGTCCTGAAGGCACCTGCCAGAGGGAGGAGCGGTGCAGTGAGCCCCGGACACTGACCGAGGGCCCCCCTCCCCCCACAACATGACACCGACACCCACCATCGCCTCCCGGCCAATCCCACTCACTTCTGTGACCATTCCAGGTTCATGCCAGACTGAGTGGAGAAGGTCTGCAACATCTCTTGTTGTTCTGGGGAGAGGGTGGGCACGGGGCTGGAGGAGGGGGTGGGGGCCGGCATGGCGAAGGCTCGGCGGATTTCCTCGGTGGTGGCGTTGCGGATGAAGAGCTTATCGTTCACGATACAGAGCCTGAAAGACGACAGGACGTCGCATCCCGAGCCCGAAGCCCCGGCCCCATCCCAGAGCGAGGGCGGCCCGGGCGACGGCGACCGTTACCTGGCAGCATTGTTCGAGGGGACAGCGATGAACACCCGGGAGAAGGCTCGCATAGCATCACGACATTTCCCATCCACTGTGGGGGGAAGGGGGAAACAGGTTGCAAACAAGACTCTTGGAGACCCAGGTTGAAAGGAGAAAGGTTAGGGGCAGAGGGGCACCAAGTGCAGCTCACCTTCCTTGAAGACCCCGTGCACAGTAAAGCACAGCAGCGTTTCCTGAAAGACAGAGCGGGATGGGTATGCACAAAGCTGGGCTGGGGGCTCCGCTCCCACCCTGACCACGGGGGTCCGTGAGGTCTTTCCTGGCCCAGGCCCAGCCCGCCTCCCACCCAGGGGGCTCACCGTCTGGGCGCAGATGTCCACCACAAAGGAGTTCACATCATGCTGGGTCTTGGGGAGCTCGTTGAGGAAGGACACCACATTGAGGCGCGTGTGTTTTAAGAGCCGGAACCGCAGCGCTGAGGGTGACAGAGCGCTGCTGGAGGGGCCCCGGCTGAGCCCCGCCCCCTGCCTCCCCCCCCCCCATCCGGTCCCCGTCACCCACTCACTGGGGTCCTTGAGCTTCTTCATGTTCCTACTGTCTTTGAAATACTCGCTCATGCTGCCCCTAGGACAGGAAGCGGAAAGGACTGTGATGCAGGCGGGAGCGGTGCCCCTGTACCCCCCAAAACGGGCCCCGACGGGGCACTCACCGGGCGGAGTTCTGGGTGGTGAAGGAGATGCTGAGGGAGCAGCAGGCCTGGTCGTGGTAGGCGTCCAGCAGCCCCTGCCTGTCTCCAGAGTCATACACAGAGTAATACCTGCAGAGGCAGGAAGGGCATCAGAGCCGCCCCAGCCCCCCAGGTGGCCCCCCCCCCTGCTCCTGGCCCCCCCCACTCACTGCTGCAGGAAGTACAGGACCATGGCCTTCAGGTTTTCTGATCCAAAGTAGCTGCCCTGCCAGGCACCAGAGAGAAAATGTGTGGGGCGGGGCTCCGGACCCCCCCGCCCCCCCCCCCCCAGGCCCTGCACCAGCCCCATACCTTGCAGGGCGGGAGAGTAGTGGGAGCTTCCACATCAAAGGCAATTGGGGGGGGGCAACTCGTGGCCGTCCTGGGCAAGGAAAGGAGACAGTGAGGGACAGAGGGTCTGCAGCCTGGATTCTCCGGGAGGGGGGCTGGGGGAACGGAGGAGGAGGAGGAGGAGGAGGAAGCTTGCGAGCACAAGTGGGGAGCCCCGAAGCCGGCCCAACTCACCAGCCGCAGCAGCTTGGGGAAGCATTCCCGGATGGCGCTGTCAAGAACGGGACAGGAGTGAGCGACACCTCAGAGCCGCCGTGTCGCCAGGGCCGCTCTAGGAGCAAACACACCAAGACCCCAGGCACGGCCCGCCCCGTCCTGGGCCCTGCGGGCGAGGGGACCCCGCTGCTCACGTCCCTAGCGTACGCCTCGACTACCTGGCCCTGAAGCCCAGCCTCCTTGCTGACTGTCCCCCTTTCTGAGTGTGTGGGAAGCATGGCTACTCCCAGACGAGGGGCTCCCTTCTCTTACCTTCCTCATACTCACCTGTGCGGCCCGGGGGAGGGGGAAAGGGGGTGGGAGCCCAGGGACCCAGCTGCCTCAGATGATGTCCAGCACGGCTGTGAGGCCCAGCCTGGGCCAAGACATACCAGGGGGGTGGGACAGGATGTTGGAGCAACACAGCGAGAGGCCGGGGAGGGGGAGAAGAAGCACGACGGGACAGCGAGAGGCCGGGGAGGGGGGGGAGAAGCGCGACGGGACAGCGGGGGAGGAGCAGGGAGAGGGGGCTGGCCGCCTAACACAGGCCTCTGCCGGGGCTGCCCTCTGTCCTACGGTCCAGGGGAAAGGAAGGCTAAAACTTCCGCCACGCCTCGGCGCCGCTGCCAGGCTGGGTCTCTGCCCTTTGCCTGGGTCCGAATCCGAGCCGGGCACAGGGAGTGGAGCGGCCACGGGGGCGGGAGACGCCCAAAGGCAGGCCCTGCAAAGCTGGGGGGGGTGGGGATCTCTGCCCCACCTCTGTTGGCCCCCAAGTTCTCTCCTGCCGGCCCCTGTGCGACTGTGCCTGTCTTAGGTTGTTCCTCCCTTGAGGAATCTTACCCGTCTTTGGCTAACCAGCCATCTTCCGGGGCCGAGCAAGGGTTAGGACGTGTGCGAGTGAGGGAGGGTCTGCGCCCCCGTGGGGGGGGGTCATCTCCCCAGTGGCCTGTGCCCCCATAGCTTCCACCCCTGGCTCCTGTCCTGGGCTCCAGGCAGCCCACTGACTGTGGGTCCAGCAAAGGTGACGGACCGTGCAAGGGAACAGGGCCGCGTCACGAGGCGCGGGCCCCAAGGACGGGCCGCCCACCTCGGGAAAGTCGGGCCCGTCCGAGCAGGGAGGCGTCGGCGGTACGAGCCCCGGCCCCGCCGCGGGCTCTGCTCTCGGCACCGGGTGCGTTAGGGGCACCGGGGGGGCCGCGGGTCCCCGGGGCACTACGGGAAGGGGTCCCCGCTCCCTCCCCGGAGCAGAGGACGCAGAGGGAAGACACTGGAAGAGGCCGTGTGCTAAAGGGGAGAAGCGACAGACGGGGGGAGGGGGAGGGGGGCAGGAAACCTTGAAGCCAACCAGACAGACACAGACGAGTACCACAGGGAGTGAGTGGGGTGGGCTCCTCGCTCAGAGGGCAGCTGAATCCGGGTCCGGGCTCCACTCTCGCAGGCTGGGCCTCCTCAGGACAAACTATCTCATCCCCCCAGGGGGTGCTGGTCCCCAGGAGGGGAGTCAGGGGCTGGCACTGACCTAATGTAGGAGGACTGGTCCTGGAAAGCGTCACACAGGGGGTTCCCCATGAGCCACAGCTCGTCCAGCTTCAGCCTCTTCACCTTGTCCAGCTCATGCTCAGACTTCAGCTGCAGGAGGAGGCAGAAAGGGGACCCTGGGGCTCTCCCAAGCCGGGCCCAAGGCGCCCCCTCCCCCCCCCACGCCCCGGCTCTCACCTCATTCCCAGACAGGTTCAGGATCTTGAGGTTCGGCGCCTTCTGCACAATCTCGGACAAATCGTCCAGCCGGTAAAGCCGGTTGTTGCTCAGATTCAACGACAGCAGCTGGTGGGGGGGCAGGGAACGAGAGAAGCAAAGAGGGGAGGGGGTTAGAAGGGAGTGGGGGCTGTGGGCCCACCCCTCTCCCCTCCCTCCAGGGGCTGCAGGGCCCACCTCAGGGATGTTTTCCTCGATGATCCGGAGGGAAGCAGACATGCAGTGTCTCCGATTTAGGACCACGTCGATGTTCTGGGCCACCAAGTCTGCAGGGGTGGGGGGGGACAAGGGAACAGGCATTGAGAGAGGTCGACCCGGAGCCCCTCCCCAGCCATTGTGCGCCTGCCAGGGGTCATACCTGGGTCTGTGCGCAGGCCCTTCAGGTCCAGGGCCTGCTGGGAGCCATCATAGCGCTTGCTCATGACAAACTGCAGGGGAGGAAAAGATGGCAGAGTCAGAACCACGGAGGCAAGGGCAGGAGATGGGCAGGAGGGACAGGACGCCTCCGGACCTCACCTTGAGCTGCTCCACCTGCTCAGGCTTGAGCTCATTCTGCACCGACAGGGGTGGGGCGGATGGGTTGATTATGATTGATATCTGCAGGGAGGGCACAAGAGGGGCAGTCAGTGCCTCTCTGCCCTCAGCACTCCAGGGCCCCAGGGCTGCCACCCCAAACACCCTTCCCACCCTTCCCAGGGCCCCAGGGCTGGCACCCCAAATGCCCTTCCTACCCTTCTGTTTTCTCTGTCCAGAATCTTGTGGTTCACAGCCTTGATGGCGGATGCTGTGCTGGCATCTTCCACAAAGAACTGGGCCCGGGTGTTCTCATAGTGAAACTGGGGAGGGGACAGGGCAGAGACTGATTCCTTCTCCAAAGTCTCATCTCATTGTCCCCCCTCCCCCCCAAACAAGACAGACGCTCCGAGGCATCAGACAACCTCAGAATGGGCTAGACCAAGGAGAATTCTTCTTGCCACCCCCCCAATCCACTGAGTAGGGTCCTCCCACCCCAGCCCGTGGCCATTGTGGATCAGCCCTAATTGCGGATTGTGCCCTCTCTGCCCGACATTTCCATCATCTGAGGCCAGAATGATTTAAGCCTCTTCCACATCTGTCACCGGGCTGGAAGGCAGCTGCCAAAGGGCACAAGGGCAGTATTTAATGGGTGCCTGTGGCTCAAACCCGCAGTCTGGCAGAGCAGGATCTGGCCTGGGCCTGTACCTCCACAGGATTGAAGGGGACGTTGCATTTGCTCTGGATCGAGTTCAGCAGCCACGTCTTGTCATACTTCCGGCCATAAGGGATCTGGGGAAGTTTGGAGGAGAGAGATGGGAGTCAGGGGAGCAGAACCAGCCACTTCTGCAGCGCGTGCCTCCGGCCAGGACTGATAAGACCAATTTAACAGGCCTGCTCTGCTGTCTTTGCCCAAAGGCACGCTCTTCCAAACTCAAAGGCCCTGGAGAGCCCCCCCCCAAGCCCAGGGGACCTTCTGGGTCAGGGAGTGCAGAGACCTCGCTGGGCTAGCCCTGCTCTGTGCCCAGGATGGCACTCACTGTGATCCTGAACCAGTTTTTGCTCGCTGCGTCCAGGCTGGAGCCGGCAGTGCTTCCTCTGTCCTGGCCAGGCCTGTCTCGGCGCACGGTGACATGAATCCTGTCCCGATCGTGCCAGTTGTCTCCCCCCCCTCCGGTTAGGTCGTGAGTTGTAAGGTGCGCTGTGGAAAAAGGATGGAACTAGTGGCTCAGGGGGACCGTTCCCCGGGGCTCAGACTGGCTGCACAGCCACCAATTGGGGGACCAAGCACTCGGCAGTGGCAAGTGCTTAATCAATACTGGTCGGGTCAGACCGAGCGTTGCCAACTCGGTGGAGGGGTGGTGCACATTCAGCAGTCTCCAACCAATTTCAGAAAGTGATGGGAAGAGATGGAGAAGGGGGTCATCTAGGGGAGGAGTTCTGCTTCCTCCAAAGTTCCTTCTGCTGGAGTGGGTACTTACTACCGGGACCGGGGCCCATCCTGGGCGTCGCTCATGGCCACATCACCATCATCCTCCTCCAAGCGTGGGACTCGGGGACCAGGGCCTCCGCGGTTTCGGGGCCGGGAATTGGTCTCACCATATTTCCATCGGAAGGGGCCCCGGCCTTTCTTCCGTCTTTGGGGGAAGCTACCCCCAACACGGTCATCGTGCTCTGGAGGGAGGAACAGGGATATGAATCAGAAACCAAAAGAAGAACTCGCCAACCAAGCACTCTCTGAAGGCAGCTGGAGACCAGGGGATAGGAGACAGGTGTTCCACGGTGAAGGGCAAAGTGCTCTGAGTCAAGTGGAAGAGCTTCGTGGAGGCTGAATTAAGGAGGAAAGACCGGAGGAGCTGGGACTGAATCCTGGGGAGGGCCCAACAAGGTCATGTGATGGGAAAATGCCATCTGCAGCCAGAGAGAACGGTAGAGCCTGAATGGGGATGGAAGCATAGTCTTTTCAACTTTTTTTTTGGGGGGGGGTCCTTTTTCATCTCCCCCTGCTTTTGGTCTAACACAGAAATGTGTTTAAAAGGCTTAGACGTGTATAATCTATAGCAGATTGCTTGCTGTTTTGGGGAGGGAGAAAAATTGGAAGACAAAATCTTACAAAAATGAAATTGAAAACTATCTTTACATGTAATTGGAAAAATAAAATATTACCAAGAAATAAAAAAAGAAAGGAAACCCCATGGCAAAGTACTAAAAAAAATGAAAGAGATGACATCAGAAGAAGAGCCCCTCAGGTGGGAAGGAACAATATAGCAGAGGGGAGAACAGAGGACAAGCTCCAGTTCTGATGAGGCGCTGGGCCAAAGTCTAAGGAAGCTCAGCCGGGAATCCATCTAGAGATGAAAGTCTGATGCTCTGAGGGTCTGCAATGTAAGATCCACAAACTAAGGAAGGCTGGAAGGGTCACACAGAAGGTGCTAACGATGACATCTCGGGTGTCAGAGAACTTCAGGGGATGGGAACAGGTGAATCTAATGCTGGTGATCAGTACATAGACTACTGTGGGCATGAATTAGAAGAAATGGAACAGCCCTCATACCAACAAAAGCATGAGGAAAGCAGTCCTGGGACATAATCTCAAAAACAATGTGTTTGAATCCAAGAAAAACTGGGGAACATCACAGTATTGCAAATTTAGGCTCCAACCACCGATGTCGAAGGAGTCAAAACCGATCAGTTCTACGAAGACTTTAATATCTTCTAGAAATAATATCCCTCCCCGCCCCCATCACATTTATCACTGGGAAATGGAATGCTAAAGTAGGGAATCAAAAACTAATCGGTAACAGGCAAGTTTGGCCTTGGAATACAAAAGGAAGCAGGCCAGGAGCTGACAGTTTTATCACGATGACTTGCTGCTCACGGCCAACCTTCTTTTTCTAAACATGGCCATTGCCAGATGCTCAAAACTGAAATCAGAATGATTCTAAACTTTGCAGCCAAAGGTGGGAAAATTCAATTAAAATAAGACCTGGAGCTGACTGGCTCACATCATAAGCTTTTATTGCAGAACTACATTAAAGTCTTTGATTGCGTGGATCACAACAAAATGTGGCAAGTCAAAGAGATGGGCTTGTCTCCTGAGGAAGCAGTATGCAGGACAAACACAACACTTCAACCTGAACTTGGAACAACAAATTGGTTTAAGATTAGGAAAAGAGTAGGGGAAGACTACATAATATCTATTTTATGTAACTGATATGTAGAGTGTATCATGCAAAATAACAGATGGATGAATCAAAAGCTGGAATTAAGCTTGCTGGAAGATGCATCACTCTGATGGCAGAAAGTGAAAGAGAATTAAGAAGCCTCATGATGAGGGGGAAAGAGGAGAGCATAAAAGCTGGCTTCAAGTTTAACATTAAAGAAAAAATAGAATCTTGGCAACTGGTCCTATAACTTCCTGGTAAGTAGAGGGAGAAGAAAAGAAAGCAGTGTCTGACTTTCTATTCTTGGGCTCGAAGATCACTGCAGACAAGTGACTGAAGCCATGAAATTAAAAGATGCTTGCTCCCTGGAAGGAAAGCTCTGGCAAATCTGGACAGCAGACAAAAAACAGATGGCACCTTGGTGACAAACCTGTCAGTCAAAACTCTGGCTTTTCCACTGCAACATCTGGCTGTGAGAAGTGGATTATAAGGAAAGCTGAATGCTGCAGAGAATCCTTTGGACAAGAAGATCAAGATCCTCAATACTTAAATTAATTCAGGCAACTCACTGGAAGATCAAATAGTGAAGCTCTGGCCACAGAATGAGAAGATGGGTCCCAATGAGCTTGGGCAGATCTCTGGAGAGAGTGGAGGACAGAAGTCTGGTGAGCTACGCGGTTCGTGGGTCATAAAAAATAGTAGGACATGAGCAAATGACTGAATGACCAAAGCACTATTCCCCAAAAGATAAATGGTAAAAGAACAGGCACTTTTCAGAGGAAGAGGTCCAAGCTCTCTGAAGGGATAAAACTGTCTTTTGCGCTTTTATGTTCCCCTATCAGGTAGCATACAGCGAGTGACAGAGTGCTTAATAAATGCTTGTGGGTTGCCTGACTATCAGCAAGGAACTTCTCCTGGGAGAGCACCCCCAGGAGCTTGCCACCCTAGGGGTAGGTGCTTTACCAGAGTCCCAGAGTGAGTGCCAGCCTGGGTCTCTGCAGGGGCACAGAGCTCAGGGCACCAGTGGCCCACACCGCATTGTTCGTCTCCCTTCCTCATTGGCCCCCCCAAGTGGGACTTTCCCCCAAAAGGCTTCCTAGTCAGGCTGATCCCCGATACCCAAAAGCTTTCAGTTTTATCTTTTATGCAGCTAATTCCCAGATCTTATCTGCAGATTTCTAAAAATGAAATTTTCATTTTGCCCTAAGAATATGCTCCTCTGGCTTTGGGAAGCCAAGCACACAAGTACTCTCTGTTGGCAGAAGTGTGGAGTAGCTCAACTGCGGTTGGAATTACACTAAAAAACTATCTTTTACACTTCAAAAATCAGCCACAGAAAGGCCCGATCCTCCAAATACTCCCAGCAGCCCGAGAGTGCTGGAAACAGAGAGAACTGGAACAAAGACCATGTCCATCAATGGAGGGTTGACTAAACAAACTATCGAGAGGAAGAGAATGGAATATGATGGCAACGATGGCCAGGAAGAAACCCGACCCACACACCCGGATCGGCGCACACAGAAAGTCAGAGAAGGCCCTCAAGCCCCCGCAACACTGCACCCTGTAATTACAAGGACCTTCAGAAAAGGGGAGAGGGTGTGTCCTGCTACATTGGGGGGGAGACCACGGGGAGCAGACTCTGCCAGAGGGAGCAGAATGCTGTTTTTTATTCGCAGCCAGGAGGGATGGCTCCATGGGGAGGAGAGCTGAGAGGGGCAGAGTCAGTGGAATGGAAAAACAAGTGTCAATAAAATCAACACACTGGGAAAACCAATCTCAGTCTCTCTCACAACCCAAAGCCAGACCCAGCCCCCTTTCCTTCTTTGGGGCCTGTCTCAGGTGCGGCTCATCTCCTGACAGGCTTCCCAGCCCTCTGGCTCTGTGCTGCCCTCCTTCCAAAGGCCTCTGGCCACTAAGTCCCATCATAAAGACCTACTGTGTGCGTGCTTTACCTACACAGGTAGGCAAGGATCACTGCATCACAGACCCAGAACCGGAAGAAGCTCCACAGTTATTTTACAGAAGACGAAACAAAGACTCAGAATCTGAACTCAGAACCTCTGACTGGGGGCGGGGTAGGGGGTGTGTCGCCTTGCCAATTGACCAGCTCCTGGGGAGTGCCTGGTGGCCTTCTCTCCCTTCACTCAGCCTCCAGTGGTCTCCAGCCCTCGAGCCTCTCCTGTCCCCGATCCTCCTCAAACCCAAGCCCAACCAGAATGCCTGCTGGGCTCAGTACAAAACTCCTCTACCCGGCAGGAGCGCCCTTCCTAGCTGTGAGACCCTGGCCAACTCCCCTCCCTCTGTCTGGAGACAACAGCAGCCCCAAGCTGCGCCCTTCCCCAAGCCTAGCCAAGCAGCCTTTCCCCAGGCCCCTCTCGGGGGTCTCAGTACCTTCCTTGCACAAGTGCCCCTTTCCCCACACCTGGAGCTCCAGGGACTCCTGGGGTCCTTTCCTGACCCCTCCCCCAATACCGTGCCCCTCTACTGCGTGCTGCCCCCCCCTCCACGGAAACGGCTCCTTTGGGTCTCCTCTGGCCGACTGGAGCAACAGCAGCAGTGCAGTACCCGGTGCCCAGTGCCCAGGGCGTGGCGATTTTTTGACGGCCGGGCCCAGCCCGGGCACCCTCTGAGGCCGTCCTGGGGAAGCCCTGGACCCCCTTCCACCCTTAGCCCTTTCCGCACCTGCAGCTCTCAGGATTCTTTCCCTACGGACCCCCTGCCACGAACTGCCGTGGGAGTCCCATCTCCCGGTGTCGGCCATCGCAGACCCCCGAGGGGGTCGTGGGGGCACCGGCCTAGGTCCGAGGGCCCTCCCCAAGACCGGCTTCTACACCAGCCCCTCGCGACGCTTAGCCTCCATCTCCCACGGGCGGTTTAGGCGGGTTGGGCCGCGCCGGGGCCCCCTCCCCTTCCCGGCCAAGCCCGGGTCTTCTCGCCACTAGGTGGGTGCCCCTTCTCGGGCCCCTCGCGGAGATTCAGGCCGCACCAAAAACGCGACAAGAAAACACGCGTGGCCGCCCTTTGGTAAGCCTTCCTGGAGGCTGGCACGCGTGCTCTCGTTTCACTGGGGAAACTGAGTTACCGGTTTCAAGGTCACTAAGGGTGGGGGTGAGCCTTAGGACACCCCCCTCTGGGGGTCCCCTTCGGCCGCCCCCCTCCCCCACCCCACCCCCGATCCGGGGAGAAGCGAAAAGCACCCGCGCCAGGGCCGCCCCTCCCCCAGCCCGGACGCTCCCGGTGGGGGGCACGCGGTCCCGGGGGTGGGAAGCTCCAGTCCCACGGTTATGGCGCGCCCCCGGCCTCGAGCCCGCCGCGCGCGCCCCCGCAGCCTCAAGGGCGCCATTCGCGTCTCGAGGCGCGCCCCCGCCGCCCGCCCCCGAGCGCTCCACAGAGCCCTGGGGCCGGGTGCCTAGCCTTCATCCCTCCCAGGCCCTGGCCTCCGCCCACGGCTCGCGGCTCCCGCCCGAAGCCCGAGCCCTGGCACTCACCGATGTACGACTTGCCCTCGTCCGCCATGACGAGCCAGGGGGAATCCGAACACCGCCTCCGCCAAACGACGAAGCCCCTCGGCCGCTCCGGAGTGCACTACGCCTGCGCCTCAGAGCGAGCCGCCACCGCTTCCCCCCCCTTCCCGACGCGCCTGCGCACGCCCCCGCCCCATAGCTGGCTCCCCCCAAGCTCCGCCCGACTGGGCTGGAGCCGAGACGCCAAGCGGACGCAACAATGGAGCTGGGGCACGCCACGCCTGCGCACACGTTCCAGGAGGAGGGGCGCGGCAGGAAACCGCGATGCGCATGCGCTCCCCGCGTCCCGTCGGGAAAAGGGTTGGACTGGCGTGGCAGCCGGCTCCTCCTATCAGGCCCCGCCCCTCTCCCGCCGGGAGCCGGGATGCCTAGCCGTGGCCTGGCGGGTTAAGGCTGCGGGCGGGGGGGGGGGGGGGGGGGCGAAGAGAGAAACCGGGACAGACTGGATGGCCGGGACGGCCGATGGAGGCCTCTCTCCTTTTCCTTCCTGTCCTTGCCTAGCCGGGCAGTCACCGTGCACCTCCTATGTGCCAAGCACCCGGCTAAACGCCGGGGTTACAAAGACAAGAGTGACCCGGTGCCAGCCGCCAGGCGGCTCGCCTCGGAGGCTGCTGGGGGTGCGGTGAGGCCTAGAGTCGGAAAGCCATGTTCAAATGCGGGCCGCGCCACCCTGGGCGAGCCGGTTTCCTGTCTGCCTCAGTTTCCCCATCTGTAAAGTAGGGCTCATTTCTGTGAAGATCAGGTGTTATTTGTGGAGCCAGCCTTCAAGCGCCCACCCAAAGGCCTCCCACGGGGAAGGGCAGGGGCAAGAGGAGTGTGCCAGGCGAGGGTGTGCGCTCGGGGCTCTGCCGGGGCCGCACGTTCCCCTCCCAGGCTCGTGGGCCCAGCGGCCAGACACTTCAGGGCCACAGTGGGAGGCCCTGGCCTTCCCGGGCAGAGGTCGTCTCCGGTCGGTAATTGAGGCCACACCCATTCAGGCGGAGAACGGCCTCTTTGAACTCCTCCAAAACACAACAAAAACCGCCAGGGAGGGTCCCCTCAGGGCTCCTGGCCCAAACAAACAAGCCTAGTTTGCTCTCTTTGAGCCAATCAGGGCAGGGCCGGGCGGGCGCAGCCGGGGCTTGAGCCGGACCTATTGTTAGTCAATCCAAGCCCGTGATGAAGCGCTAAGGCGCGGCCCTAGAGAAAGGGAGCTGTCCCTGGAGCTTCTCAGGAGCTCTCCAGAGTTTCCCCTGAGCTGTCCCAGGAGCTTCCCCCGGGAAAAGCACCAAAATCCACGTGGGAGGGGACCCCTCAGGGCTCCTGGCCCAAACAAAGAAGCCTAGTTTGCTCTCCCGGAGCCAATCAGGGGCGGGGCAGGCGGGCGCAGCCGAGGCTTGGGCCGGACCTGTGGTGGGGTGATCAGTGATGAAGTGCTAAGGCACGGTCCTAGAGAAAGGGAGCTGTCCCAGGAGTTCTCTGGAGCTTCCCCTGACCTGTCCCAGGAACTTCCCAGGAGCTTTCCCTGAAAAAGGCACTCTCCTTGGGCGGGCAGCCAGGGTTTGGAGCCCTACGTGGAAGGGAAGGAAGGAAGAGAGGGTCCTGTGTGGCCAGTCCCACTTGGGTCCCCAGGGGGGCAGCTCCTGGAAGATGTTTCTTGATTTGACTCGAGTCACAGGAGAACTGGAGGCTGTGGTAGCCAACTTGGTCACTTGGGAGCAAATGGCAGGGAGGATGCATAAAGGCTGGCAAGGGAAGTCTGAGGACGCAGGATCCTCCGGACAAAGGGGAGCAGCCAGGATTGTTGAGTGTTGGGGTGGGGGGCGTGACGGGGCCAGATGTGCACTTGAGGAAAGAAAGTCGCCTGGCAGCTGGGTGAGTGGCAGAGGGGAGACAGGAAAGCCAGTGAGGAGGCTGGCAACGGCCTAATCAAGGCCACAACTCGAGTTGGCCTGACAGAATTGGCAAGATCTGGCAACCGACGGCTCTGTGGGAGGTGGGGGGCAGTGACTAGAGGGGGGACTCTGATTCTTAAGAATCTGCTTTCAAGGTTGCAGAACAAGACATCCTCCTGGGTAAATATGCCTCTTGAAAGCATCACCTTGCTGCCCACCCAAGCCTTATGTGCTGCAGCTCTGTGGGCCTCCCCTGCCCTCTGGGTGGAGGGCAGAAGCTGGACTCTTAGCATACCCCTCCTGGGAGCAAGACGCCCCTGCACTCCCCCTTTTCCAGTCTCCTTGGGTGTGTGTGTTTATATACCCTTTGGGTTGTAAACTCAGGGTGGGGACCAGCTTTGTTTCTTCTGTACCCCCAGTTTAGCTCACAGGCAATTTAATAAATATTGGCTTTAATTGACCTGGAACGTTTTTTAGAACACAAAACCAGGACATTTTGATAGGGGGCAAGTTGGGGATGGGGCCAGGCTTCCAAATTACTGGGGACATCTGATGTTTCTTAAGCAGCTGGTGGCGTGGGATGGAAGCTCTGAAGGGAAACTGCCCTCAAATTGAGATCGGCCCCAAATAACCTTCTGTCCCCCACTTTAAGGCTAAGGAAGAGAGACCAACCGAGGGGGTCGTCCATCGAGTACTTGAGTCACATTTGATCGGTGATTCTAGGCCTGTACATCTATCCCTATCCCTGATGAATTACCATCAAATCGGGGAGTTTCCATGATTCTGATTAGAGAAATGGGGCACTGGGGGAGCAGTGTGGCCTGATGGAGGGGCCGGGGGGTTTAGCTTGAATGCTGAAGGCCCCTGGCCTAAGGGGAGGAGCTGGGAAGCAGAGCTGGACAGTGTCAGTCGGGTGTGAAGAATGAACCAAGGTGGGAACTGCAATGGGAGACAGCCACAGGTTTGGGGTGATGGAGCGGGATCCAGCTGGGGAGTCACCGAGGGGAAGGGGGCAAAGCTAAATGTGCCTCCAGAGGGAAGCTCAAGAATGAAGGGCCCTAATGAACAGGGAGCTCCATTTCAGCAACAAAATAGGAGGCTGAGAAGAGGTCCAATAAATAACAGGAAGATTAACCATGGAAAAGAAATTGCAGCGGGCACCACGGCAGGGGCTGCGGACGTAGCACAGAGCAGGGCTCTGAACAAATGGGGGTAGGTTGGTTGAAAAGAACTGGAGTGGGCAAAGGGAGCCAGAGGCTGGCCTGAGGCAGTGCCCATTCAGCATCACTAGGGCTGGCAGAGGGAGTGGCAGTTGGGGCAGACACAAGGAAGCAGTGGCAACCGTGCAGATGGTTGACATTAAGGTCAAATGAGGAAATGTGCTGTGCAGACTTGAAGCCCTGGAGAAACATCTACTTTTATTGACTTGGCTGAGGGCACACCAGAAGCAAGGGAGTGGGGATTCCAACGCAGGTCTGCTTGCCTCTTGCCAGACCCAGTGCTCCCCCCATGATGCCTCGCTGCCTCATCCTCTCCCCACTGCCATCCCAGCCCCCCGAGTTCCCCCAGAATTGGTTCTGTCTTGTTGAGGTCCAAAGCCTGGGAGAAGAAAGAAAGCCGCCAGCCCTATGGGGGACTCCTGGGAACGGGATGTTAATAGTGGTCTCAAGGGTCTCCCAAAGCTCTGGCTAGCTGTCTCCCAAGCCCGTCCGGGCAGGGAGCATTTCCTGTATGCTTCCCCAGAAATCCCATCCAGGAGCCTCAACAAATTCTTACTGGGGGGCTGGACCCCAGGATCTGGGTGGCAGAGTGCCAGGCTCCCGAGGGCACAAGCTGCGTCCCCGGTGGGTCCCTGTGCTTGGGACACGGGAGGGATCTGAGAAATGGGTGTCTTCACAAGGACGCCTACAGCTCTGGGACTGCTGCCGCCAAGACACCAGCTGGATAACCACAGAGCCTCCCTGGCAGTGGGCAGGCCATGGGTGGAAGGCTCTGGGAGGAGATCTGCTAAGGAGAGGAGCCTGGCTGGGGCTGGGACGGCTGCTGCGGGTCCATTGTCCTCCTGGTCAGATGCAAGGGCAGAAAGCCCCAAGGGCCCCAGCAGGCTCCCTCGATGCCCAGGGGATGCCCGCAGGGGGCTGGGCCACTGAAGACGGTGGGAGGATCATGAGCTCCCCCCCCCAAAAAAAAAGCTCAAGGAGGCAGCATGGCCAGCAGGGAGGGGGGCAAAGACAACCACTTCCAAGTCCGCCGTGGACATCCTTGGCTCAGATTCTCCCGCTCCCTTCTCTTCTTCCCTCTGGGAAAGCGGCTCGAGGTCTCAGGCTAACTTTCCTGGCTGCAGCTGGGACAGGGCCGGCAGCCTCAGGCCCCGGGCTCCTGAGGTCACTCATTACCCCAGGGGGAGCCCCGGCTGAGCCCCACGCAGCGCGCCCTCCCTGAAATGAGACAAGGCCAAAAGGGCTGACCGTCTGCTGTAATTCCGGCAAAATGGGGATGACAGTGCCTTTGGCAAACTGACGCAGTCCTTGGGAGCCCGCCCGCCAGGGGTTCTGGGGCCTCTGCCCGACACAGTGAAGACTTGGGAAAGGAGGGGAGAAGCCGCAGGGGTGCCCGCCTTCCCTTCTCCACTCCCCTTGTGCACATCAGCAATGGAGCCTCCGCCAGGCGCCTGGGTGGGCGCAGGGAAAACTTCCCGCGGGGGCCTGCAGCCCCCTCCCCTTCTGCCCTTTCACAGCAGTCCAAACCCAGGTGAGTTTGGGTGGGGGGAAAGGAAGGGCAGAGGTGGGGCCGGGGTCACAGGGCAAGGGCCGTCTCCTTCAGTCCCAGAAAACAGGGGCAGCCTCCTGCCCTTCCCCCACTGCCCCAGCGGGCTGCAGGGGCCCCTGAAGGAATGATTTCCACCTGGGCGGCCTCCACACCAGGAGGCCTCAGGCCAGGAAGACCACGAAGATGATGAAGAAAATGATGAGGATGAGGAAGATCTTGACCATGAGCCAGCGGTTGGAAGTGACGGACTGGAAGTATTTGAGGATCTCTGAGTGCGCGGCCTCCACGTCCAACTGTGCCCCCAGCACGTTCTCGTCAATCCTGGGTGAGACAGAACCGGGGCCAGGTTAAGCCCCTGCCTTGCCCGGGCCCTGGGCCAGAGGGGCCCTGGGAGTGGGGGAGTGAATCGAGAGGGAGGGGCCTGGGGGCTCATGGCCAGAAGGTCCCCACTGGGTGGCCTGGGGCGCTGAATGAAGACGGGGCTGTGGGAGAATCATCTCAGCAAGGCGAGTGTCATCGAGCACCTCCCGAGGCAGCCCATGCCGCTGGGCCCTGGGGGCTGCCCCCTTGCCCCCATCACGTTTCAGGGTCCGCCCAGGGCCCTTCTCAGCCCAGGGGTCCCTCCAGGAAGGCAGGACTCATGTGACCAGCACCTCACTCATACAGATAAGGAAAGGAGGGAGCTTTGGAGAACAAGGGGACTGGCCCAAGCCTCCCCACTGGGATGAGAACAGAGGCCCCTGGCCCCAGCACTGGGGGTAATGTGGGAAGGGACCGCTCCCGGAGAGAGGGACCCCAAACTTCTCCTCCTCGCCCTTACAGAAGGCAGGGCCTGCTTTGATTCTGAACAGGAAACTCCGGTGCCCAGCCCAGAACCTAGCCTCAAGGGAGGGTACAATGGGCGCCCACAGACTGATTCTGCACTGCCCCCCAAATCTCCACCAGCTCCCAGCCTCTCCCCACCTCTAGCACCCCCAGCCTCCTTCAAGGGAAGGAAGGCCTCACATCACCAGGTGCTCTCCCCTGGAACTGAGTGATACTTCTCTCAGCCTGCAGTCCCAGAGGCGAGGCAAAGTCCCCAGAACCACGTTAAAGCCCCCAGAACCGGGGAAAAGCACTTAGAACCAGGCAAAGCCCCAGAACCGGGGCAAAGTCCCCAGAACCGGGGAAAAGCACTTAGAACCAAGCAAAGTCCCCAGAACCAGGGCAAAGCCCCCAGAACCGGGGCAAAGCACTTAGAACCAGGCAAAGTCCCTAGAACCAGACAAAGCCCCCAGAACTGGGGCAAAGCACTTAGAACCGGGGCAAAGCCCCTCCATCATTCCAGGACGCCGTTTTCTCAAAGGCCCTTTGAGAGACAAGCTCAGGCTGTGGCAGGCCTATCAGTTATGTTGGCGACAGACCAAGAGCTCTTAAACTGGGGTCCAGGGGTAGCTTTCAGGGACCTTTAGGCTTGGACGGGGGAGAAAATCCGCCCTTATGTTTACCAACGGTTCTCCCTTGCACAACCTCGGCGTTAGCGGCACGGTGCCGCCAATCTGGAAAATCCATGTGAAAGTTTGGGGCGCTCCCTTTGTACCAGGGGAGTCTGAATTTCCCCTTTTTCTCTTTTGGGGTGCTTTTGGTGCCTTTCTGCAAACTCTAGGTGGATCTTGCCCAATCCCAGACATCTGTTTCGTGCATTTCTGAGTTTCTCGACTTTTTCGGGGCCATCTTCCGGCCTTCACACGTTGCCCGTGGCTTCCTCAAAATTCCCCCTGAGTTCCCATGTAAATTGCCGACCTATGACCCATCCAAACTGTGACAGGGAAAGCCTCCATGTGGAGGGGATTTCCTTCACTTACTTAAAAACCCTGCTCTGAAAAGGGGTCTCTGGGCTTCCCGGATGCACGGCTGGGGGTCCGGGACATAAAATGGGCCCCGAGCCCCGCCCTCACCGTGATACCCCCAGGACCGGGCGTCTTACCGCTGGATGGTCTCTTCCTGTTCCTTGACCATGTGTGCCAGCTGCTGGAAGATGGAGCCCAGCTCCACGATGGTGGACTCAATGTTCTGCATGGTGTCTGCCCTGCTCTGGATGTAGGAATCCTGCCAGGGAGAAGCAGAAGGACGCAGGTGTGAGCAGGCTTCCCGAGGGGCAGAGGCTTCCGGGGGGGCAGAGGCCCCCAGCTCTTTTCTTCATCAGCATGGGGGGGGCCCTGCCCAGCTTGCCACAAGCTCCGTGCTCCCCCCGAGTCTCCCCCAGAGCAGCAGGCTGTTCCGGTTCTGTTCCCCTCCTCTCCCACCCCTGTTGCGGCGCAGGATCAACAGGAACCTGCTGGGAGCACAGCTGGACGTGGAGGCCGCATGCTCAGAGTCTGTGGGGACTCCTGTCCGGGGTCTGGGTGCCCAGGTGCCCCATCAGTGACTGGACTGAGATGTTTGTTGACCTCGGCCCCCTCCCTGGGCCCCGGCCCGGGTACCCACCCGCTCATCAATGAGCTGGAGCTGCTGGCTGGTCCGGGAGTCCATCATGTCAATGGCCACGTCCCCTGCGGCTCGCGGCTCAGCTCCCAACACCACAGCCCCACCCCCTGTGGGAAGAGAAGGAAGGCTGAGCCCAGCTCACCAAACCATGACTCCGGGGGAGTCACTCCATGGTTGCCTCAGTTTCCTCATCTGTAAAATGGGGATAACCGCAGCAGCTACTTTAAAGGGTTGTGGCCCTAGAGAAATGCGCCTTGCCTTCTTTTCTCCAGGCTGTGCCCACCCTTGGGGGGCCCACGTCCTACTCTGGGGACCCTGAGCTCCCAAGTGACGTGAGGACATGGACAGCCCTCTGGGCCTGGGGTCCGGGACTCGGGGATGACCAGACCGAGACCCCGAGGGGGGAGATGGAGCCTGCACACGAGAGCATCACTGGCTGGGCACCAGGACCCCCAGGATTAGGGACTTATACTAAGGGCAAGAAAATAGGGATGGCAATCAGGGAGCTCACCCCAGGACTCGGCCACATCTGGGCCTCTAAGCCAAGAGCAATGCCAGCCCCTGCACCCAAGGGCTCCCGCCTCCCCATCCTGTCACTGGGCCTGGGTGCCCCCTTTCCCACCCCCGCTTCCCTCTGAGGGTACCCTCCCTTTCCCCACCCCCCAGGGCTCTGCCTCTTCCCTCCCTGGACCTGTCTCCTCAGCGCTGGCTTGTGGGCACCGGTGCCATCTGCTGCTTGCTCCAGCCGCTCTAAGTGTCCCCTGAACTACCTGACGCATTTAAGGACCCCACGTGGCCCGAGGTTCTCGGGGGAAGCCCCCCGGTGCCGCGCACAAAGCCGGGCTGGTTGCAGGGAGGGCTGATTCTCAGAGAGGAAGGGACCAGGAGCCCGGGGTCCCGCCTTACCCAGGTGGTTGGGGGCCAGGGGCAGGGCTGCCACAGACGGACGGGAAAACTGTTCCCGGCGGCTCCTCTGCTGCTTCAGGTTCTGGGGCGGTGGGGGGACAGGGTGGAAGGGAGGTCATGACCTGGCCCCCTGAGACACTGTCTCCTCGGTGCGCCCCACTTCTCCCATCCCCCCCCCCTCCCCGGCCCATGCACAAAGGTCTCACCTCTGTCCTCACTTCCAGAACAGACTTGAAGTCATTGGACATGGAGGCCAGCTTGGACTAGAAAAGAGCAGGGGAGGAGCCTGGTGATTCCCACGCCGCGCCCCACCGTGCCCCCCTCTTGCGCCCCCTCCCTCCGCCTCACCTGCAGGGACACCACGATGGTGTTGGAGTGGGTCTGCAGGTGCCGCCCGCTCTGGCTCCCCTTGGCCCGGACAAAGTCCTGCAGCTGGGCAATCTGCTTATTGAGGCTGTTGATGTCCTAGTGAGGAAGCAGCGAGAGGCCGGCGTGAGCTCGCCCGCTCCCTGGAGTGACCAGGGAAAGGAGGCCGGGGCCAGGCTCTAGGGCCTGCCACCTCCTGCCCGGGCCAAGCTTCCTCCTCTGAGCCTCGAGCGAGCGGTCACAGAGCCAGGGCCCTGACGTGACAAGGGGGACACCGACATCGAAAGGGAGTGACCGACCCTGCCAGGGGGTGGCTGTGGGGCCGGGACTCCCCCTGAAAAGGACAGGAGGTAGAGCAAGTGCCCACAGGGGGCAGTGCCAGGAGAAGGGGAGGAGGAGAGGAAAGGAAGCAAGTGCTGCCTGTACCCACAGCTCACCTGTTTGATGATGTAAGTAAGCTCCTCAATCTCCACGGCCTTGTCATCAAACAGGGACTTCCTCTTGGCCACTGCAGAAAGGAGACCCCAATGGGAGGGAGGACTGGGAGGTGAGAGCCACACCCAGAGAAAGCCCAAATGCTCAGCTGGGCTTGGAGGGCCCCGCCCGGCTTATTTCGGGGCGCTCGGACCCCCAGAGCACATCCCCTTCTCTCTCCAGCCCAATCCCACGGCCGCCGCCTAGACCTCCCTTTCCTTCTCACCTCCCTCGTCTGAGCTGGGCCGCTGTGACAGCCCCCACTTAGCCTCCCCGAGGCCCGGGGTCCCCCTCTTCACTGGGGGCCGTGTCACTCGGTCAGTTCCAGTGCTTTTATGGCCATGCTCTGTGGCCATTCCTCTGCTCAAGCCCAACCCGGCCCCCTCCCCATCCCTTCCACCTTCCCCTCTGGGGCTCCAGGACTCCCCTGAAGAGACCTTCTTCCACCAGGGCTCTGCCCAGCCCCCCCCACTGTTCTTAATTTGTGTAAATCGGCGATGGGGCCGGCTCCACTCCCAAGTAGTGCCTAAGCTCTAGGATGGGGGGGGGGCGCCTCACTTTTAAACTGCTCCTCCCGTCATCTGGCACAGAGTATTTCAGCACGTATATACCGTGCACCCACACCCGCGTGTATACACATAGGGGTATACATGTGCGGATAAATAATGCATTAATACATCCCACATGCATACGCATGTGGGTACACGTGTGCATAAATGCACACACTAACATATGTACCCACGTGTACACACCCATGGGCACTGACACACACCTGCACACCTACACATACCCCCCCTCATGTCCCTTTTTTCACGCTGGGGTCTCCCTATCTCCTCCAGACACGCAGGGCAGGGGGTGACTCCTGGGTCCGGCCCCATCACTTCCTGGCAGAGAAGCCAGGAAGCTCGCTCCCTTTCCTACTGGGCCTGGCTCCTGCCAGCCTGGCTCGTCACATTAGTGTCAAAAGCAACACGGACACCGTGCGCGAGCTTGGGCGGCTGTGGCTGGTCGTATGCCTCCGGGCCGCGGCCTTCAAGGCCAAGGATGCTTTGTAGCCTGAGCACTGACCAGTTAACCCCCTTCTGCCCCCCAGAAGGGGCTCTTCCCCCCGTTTTCAGATGTCCAGCCTGCCCTGTGTGAGCCCCCCTGGGGACCGTCTCGCCCCCTGCCAAACCCTCAGCCCGGCTTTCGTCAAAGACGCCTGTACGTCGTCCCATTGGGACCAGGGACTGTCGCTGTTTGTCCTGGCAACCTCAGAACCCCACCCACCAGACTCCCAATAACTCCGTGTGCTGGACTGAGAGGAGGGGGCTCCCACAGCCCCCCTGAGGTAACCCCCGTGGCCACTCACAGATGGTCAGCTTCTCCAGCTTGGCAAAAGTGTTGCTCAGGTCCTTCCCAATGCGCCTACGACAGAGGAGGGGGAGTAAACCCAAAGGAAGGGGGCAGAGGCTGGCCCCCCATCTTCAACACCCTCTACACACAAGGCCCCAACATCCCACAGCATCTGGACTCCCCCAACTTACTTGGCCATGAGGGTGAACTCGCTGCGCTGCCGGACAGCACTGAGAGCTGTTGTCCTGTTCGTCTGGAGCCCGTTCTGGAAGACACATCAGGAGGTGAGCTTCTGGAGCCCCTCCACTGCAGACCCCAGGAAGTGAGCTTCTAGAGCCCCCCATTCCAGACATCATTGCTTGCTGCTCCAGCTCCCTAGTAAACTGCTGCTCTAATCTGGGGGGCAGGGGAGTAGGGGCTCATTCTCCTTTTCCCCATAATCTGCAAATCTCAAAGTCTAACGCTGGCCCAGATCCAGAAGCGGCTTTATAACTTGGGCCTCGGTCCCCTCTCAGGGGGCAGCGGGCACTGCGGTTGGCATGTATGCACTCAGCACCTGACCTTTACCTCAGATGGGTGACAGCTGCTCCCCGTCTGTACATTATCTGTGGGCCATCTGACAGGTTCCAAGTGGCCCTGATTTCCAGCTCCTCCCAAGGCCCAGTGCCCAGACTTTCTGAGCCCCTCTTTCTATGTGGGCCATTCGAGGGGTTCTTGGTGGCCCCATTCTGAAGCCCTGATTTCCAGCTCCTTCCAAGGCCCAGTGCCCCCCCCTTTATGAGCCCCCCTCCTTCCGTCGCCCTCACCTGGCGACTCTGCAGGGACTTGCAGGCGGACAGGAACTCCTGAGTTCGGTCTCGACAGGACATGGTGTCAGGAGGGGGACCCGGCGAAGGGGAGGTGGTGGTGGTGGGGATGCTGC
Source organism: Myrmecobius fasciatus (assembly GCA_023553655.1). NCBI lineage: Eukaryota > Metazoa > Chordata > Mammalia > Dasyuromorphia > Myrmecobiidae > Myrmecobius > Myrmecobius fasciatus. Next base: position 28,185 of record JAJPUD010014656.1, read on the forward strand.
CGCTGAGGCCACTGCCAGCCGCTGCAGGGGGCAGCACCTGTGTCTTTGAGAGCCCCAGGTAGACTCCCTGATCTGTGTTCTTAGACCCGTAGCGTTTCCTCGTGTTCATTTAGACGCATAACCTCGGACTGTTGTGGGGGGCAAGCCATCATTCTCTGTTCTCCATCGTTCCCCATTTCCCCAGACTCCTGCTCCTTCCTTCTCTGCGAGCCCACCATTTTCCCCACTTCCCCCCTACTCTTCATGCTGACCCCAAGAAACCACCTTTGATCTGGCCGGACATTTAACTCTGGCACCATGGGGGACTGAGCAGAAAGGTTGACATGAGACTCAATCTGGGGGAGAGCAGAGCAGTCACAAGGGGCAGGAAGGGCAGGAGGGAGAAGAGTTCCCATTCTAGATTGAGAATATTGGGAGAAGCTCTGTACGAGGATCAGCAGTCTTGTTTTACAGACAGGGAAACAAAGGCTGAGATTTGACCCAGAGCAGATCACTCTGGAGGAGCGAGGAGCCAGGACAGAAACCCATTAAATCACACGGATTCCTTCTGAGGAGAGGAAGCACCATGTACTTTTCCCTCCCCACATGCCCCTCCAACTGGCCCAAGAAAAGGGAGGAAATCACAGGATGATGAGAAAGAACAAGATGGGAAAAAGAACAGGGAGAGAAAAAAAGAATAGGAATGGAGAAGGTGGGATTGAGGAAAGGCTCAGGAAGAGGAAGCATGGATCCAGGCAGTGCAAGATCAAATCCCTTCCTGTTACAGATGAGGCAGTTGATGCCGAAGGGAATAACTTGCCTGGGTCACAGAGACGGCCCCTGGGAATGCTGGAGCTGTCACTCCAAGCTCAAGGGTTTTGTGCTGGACATGCCAAAAGGAGGGTGGGAGAAGAAATCTGAGGAGAGAAGAAAATAAAGACAGGGAAGTGAGGAAGAAATAGGAGAAAATGCAGAGGGGAGAGGACTAAGGGAGGAAAATCAAAGAGAATGGCAGAGAAAAGGAAAAAAGAAAAAAAAAAGGAGAAAAGAGAATAGGAAGAAGGGAAAGGAAGGAGACTTCCAAAGAATAAGAAAGAAGTAGGAAGGAGAGGATGGGGACAAGGAAAAAAGGAAATAAGCATTGACTGCGTACCTATTATGTGTCTGACACTAGGCTAAGTGCTTTTGAAAAATCTCATTTGATTCTCACAACAATCCTAGAATATAGCCAGAGCTGTTTTTATCTTTGTTTACAGATGAGGAAACGGAGGCAAACAAAGATCATGTCACTTGCTCACAGTTAAGAAAAGTCTAAAACCAAATTTTGACTCAGGTCTCCCTGTTCCCTTTATCCCTGCCCCCCAGCTTCCTCACTGGGGGAGGGCAAAAAGGAGAGGAAGGGGGAGAAATCAGGGAGAAGGGAAAGGAGGTATAGGAGAGAAGCAAGAGAGAGGAGGAGAGAGCAGAAAGAGGAGATAGGAAAGAAGAGCAATAAAGGAATGAAGTAGAGAAAACAAGGAAAGAGAAAAAGGAGAAAGAAGGGAACGGGGGACAGAAGAGACAGAAAGAATGAAGGAAAGAAGTTAGAATGAAGGGAAGAAAATGGGGAGGGCAAAAAGGGAGGAGATACGGAAAGGAATAAGGGTCGAAGGAGGGTAACAAAAGAGAAGAAATGGGGGGCGCGGAAGAAGGGAGGGAAATGGGGAAGAAGAGGTAGAGATGAGGAGAATGAGTGAAGCGGAGGAGGAGATGAGAAGAGAAAGGGGAGGATGGAAGAGATGAGGGGAGGAAAGGGAAGCTGGAGGAGAGATGGGAAGAGAAAGAAGGGCTGGAAGAGGAGGGGGAGATGAGAGAAAGGGATGAGAAGAAAAAAGAGACTGGAGGGAGAGATGAAAGAGAGGCTGGAGGAAGAGGAGAAATTAGGAGTTAAGAGATAAGAGGAAACGGGAAGCTGGGGGAAGGAGAGAAAGGGGGGCTGGAGGAGATGAGAAGAGAAAGGGGAGCAGGAAAAGGGGCAGAAATGAGCAGAATGGAGGGCTAGGGAAAAAAAACAGGGGAGATCCAATGGGGGGCAAGAGGGAGGATGAGGGAAAGGCTAAATAAGGGCTGGAGGAAGACTGGAGGACTTAGTATGGGGGCTCCCGGGAGACCGGGAGGCTGCTCAGGGGTACCCTCCAAAATGTTTATCCGACATCGGAAGTCCCGCCCCAGAAAAAACCCCGCCCCCTCCGCGGCTGCGGGCAACAATTGGCTGCCGGCGCTATCTTTCACCCCATGCGGCGCTCTGATTGGTTAGGGGCGGCATCGCTCACCAGCGGCTGGACCGGCAGAAGTCTCCGGTCTCTTGGAGTCGGTCGTCTTCCCCCCCATCCCCGCCCCACCGAGAGACGGCCGCCCCCGGCCTCAGCGTTTTCCCCAGCCCCGTTCTGGAAGTCTCCTACCTCCGCGTCGCTGTCTGCTGCTACCGCCTCTGCCGCCCGGGCCGATACCGCTTCTTCCCCGGGGACGGAGTAAGAGAAACGCGACCAGAGACCAGAGGCTGACACGTCACCTAGGCGTGGCCCCGCCCCCAAATGACGGCAGCGCGCCGTCACGCCCACTCGTCGACGCCAGCAGGCACGCCCCCGCAACAGTAAGGGCCTCGCCCACTCACCCGAAATGGCTCCTTGGCCACGCCCCTCGCTGTCAACAGGCCACTCCTAGTCGCCGGCTTAACCCCACCCCTAAACCACGCCTCCCCGTAAGGAAACCCACGGCGCCACGCCCCCTCGGGTTACATCACTGCCTCCAGAAGAGCCTTGAAGGGCTCCAGGAGGATTCTAGGGTTCAGCGAACCAGAGATTCTCCCATTTTATCTAGGGGAAACTGAGTCCCCGGCCCTCTCTCCCTTTCCCTCTCCTCCCCCCAACGACAAGAGCGAGGCAGGCACCATCTCTAGGCTCCAGGTCGCTACTTTTATTCTCTTCTCCGGGGGGCGGGGCAGGGCAAGGGTCCGCCGGGGTCATCGCCTTTCCTCCTCTTCCTTTAGTTTGGGCAACTTCAACTCTTCCAGCCGCTGCTGCTCCAGGTCTGACCTATGCGGCAGCTGCTCCAGGCCCGGGCTTTCGTTGCTGAGGGACTCCTGAGACTTCGGGACCGACAAAAACCTCACCGCGGACGACTTTTTGCGCACGGAGCCCCGACGGCTGAACATGGACAGCCGCCGCCACAGCACCGTGATGATCAAGCTCTCATTGGACTTCCGCGACGAGGCGTACTGACTAGAGCGTTCTGCGGGGCGGGGAGGGGGCAGGGAGAGCCAGGCTGTGGGGCCTGCGTACGCCCCCCCCTCCGAGGGCGCACCCGCCTCTTCCTGTGCATCCTCCACACCCCTCTCCGAGGGCGCAGCCGCCTCCCCTACACCCCACTCCAAGGACGCACCTGCCTTTCCCTGTGCCCTCCTCTGTACACCCAGGTCGGGGTGCATTCACTACCCCAACAAACTGGATTGGGGTGCAATCCCAGGCCTCCACTCTCCCCCAGACCACCCCTTTCACCAGGGTCGCCACGCGTCCAGTCCGGCCCCGTCCGGCCCCGGGGCAGCACTGCAGCCCCTTTGCCGGCCTGCCAAAATGACTCGACTCCCCACTAGGCTCTGCAGACCCTACCTTCCATTTCTTTCTTGGAGTATATTTCATCCTTACTCTTCTTGGACTTGACACAGCCCATCACCCCATCACAGGCCTGGCGTCCAGGCAGCCATAGCCTCGCCCCACTAACCAGGCTTTTGTGACGTCAGAGCCCTCCCCTCCCCCTGCCGACTGCTGCCTCAGGAAGCCCCTCAGGACCCCTGGCCGGGGTTCTCCCAGGGGCCAGGCAGTTGGCTTCCCCTCTACTCCCTCCCAAAGGAACAGGCAGGATCACAGAAGGTTGGTGACATCTTTATTTATAAAGGAGGGACAGGTGAGGGGCCACTCAGTAGCTGTTGCTTCTTGGTTGCAGGCTGGGTTCCCAGGGGCTTCTGCTTCCTCTTGGCCCCAGCAACCACTGGCTGCAGCGAATCCCACAACTCATCGCTCTCTGCTTCTTCAGGGCCGACTGGGGCAGGATCTTTGGGCTCATCCTGGTGAGTGGAAGCCAAAGCCTTAGGCTGATGAGAGGTCCTCCCCTTCCCCCTCCCCACTATCCACTTGGGCCACTTTTTGTACTGAGGGGACCAACTGATCAAATAAGATCATGGTTTAAAGCTGGAAAGGAACAGTGTCTGGTTCCTGACTCCAAGAGGTCCAGGGGTAGGCACTATGCGGGCTGCTCCCTCCATCCCAGCAACTTTGGCTCCCCTGTCCCCACTCAGCAAGCCCTCCAGCCATCTTGGCTGTTGCCCATTCCAATCACCAGACACTAATAACTACTGGGGGGGGGGGAAGATGAGGGTGATGATTGCTCACCTCCCAGTTGTCCCTGCCTGACAAGAGGAGGCAGTTCAGCCGTGACTTAAGATAGACCTGAAGGAGACAATTGGGTGACATGAGTGAAAATGGGGGAACGGCAGGAGCCCGGAGCAGGACAGGGGCAGAAGGGGAGGGGCATCACCTTGTGCTCTAGTCCTCGAGGTTCCCGAATTCGGTGTATCCGAAGAACTCTGTCCAAGCCGCAGGAGGCAAGAAGGGGCTGAGTGGGATGGCACTGCAGCCCCCGGACACTGCCCGCCAGACCCTTTAAGCAGCAGACCAGGCGCCCTGGGGGCAGGGGGGGGGGAGAGAGGCATTTTAAGGAAAGTGAGCAGAGGCCGAGTGCTTTCCTCTGCCCCCATCTCCCAGCTTCTAAGCCCCTCCAGCCAACTCACCTTGCCGTAGGTCAATTTCGGCTAGCTGTCCATGGGTGTTCCCCACAACCACGGAGCTGTGAAAAGGAGCACAAAGGGCAAACAGGGATCGAGCCACATGAGCTGGTTTTGACATCTCCTTCCCCCCAGAGCCCAGCCAGATCCCTGCTCCCATCACTCACTTGCCCCCTGGAGTGAGGGTCATTGCCATCAGGGGATACTCTCCATAGGTTGTTTCCAGCACGGGTCGCCGCTGTGGGGAGGTGGGGTCATATACTCGGACCTGGAAGGAAACTGGGCCATTAACATGATGTGCAGTGGAAAAAGTGCTGGCCTTGGAGGCAGGAGGGCAAAGCTACCTCACATCTTGGAGCAGGTACCTGCCCTTTTGATGCCTAGTTTTCTCATCTGTGAAACAGGCTGAGGAGGAAAAAGTCAGATCTGTTCTGCTATCTCCAGGATCCTCTGAGGACCCAGAATCTGGCCGTACAGCCACACACCTGAGACACCAGCTCTCCATCACCAGTCACAAAGTGGTCAGTGAGACCAGTCTTTGGGGCCTGCCAACTGCCAGCTACAGGTTCTGGGGGAAGAGCCGGGGCCATTCCGTGGTGGATCTAATCAGGGACCAGGAGAAGAGGTGAGGAGTGAGCCTCGCCAGCCCAGAGAGGGAACACGGAGTCAGAAAAGCACATGCAGGAGGGAACAGGCAGGGAGTCTCAGGCCTCAAATGTCACGAGAAGTTCAGACCGAAGGCAAACCAGAGGCGCCTTCAGCTCAGGCTGGGGGAACTAGAAGGTAGGAGGCACCACCAGGCCCACCCACCACCGGATGGTGAAAGGGGGCTGGATCCAGGGGCAGGATGGCCAGGCCACTCAGCTTATTCAGAAGGGGAGGAAATGCTTAGCAACAGGGACTGGCGGAGAAGCTGTCTTCACCCTGTTTCTGTCATGAACCCCACGGAGGCCACACTATACTAGAAAGGTCATAAACTACTACTAGGTGGGGTTTATACTAAACACGTAATTCACTGTAGTGGTTCAAGACATGGAAGATTACCACTGGAATAAATCACATTAACAACATACAAAATGTTCAGTAATATCAGATGTCAAACTATATTACAAAAGAGAGGGATAGATTGGTAGAATAGGTTAGATACACGAGATAGTAGTAAATGACCATAATATCGAGTGTTTGATAAACCCAAAGATCCAAATTTTAGGGATAAAGACTCATTCTTTGACAAAAACTGCTAGAAAATCTGGAAAAACATAAAGCAGAAACTTAGGTATAGACCATCACCTCACATTATACATCAAAATAAGATCAAAATGGGTGCATAGCTTAGACATAAAGATGATTCTATAAGCAAATAAGGGGAGAATGGGATAATTTTCCCTATAAGATCTATGCATAAGGGAAGAATTTATGACCTAAGAGACACAAGTGTCACAAAATGTAAAATAGATAATTTTGATTACATTAAATTAAAAAGCTTTTGCAGAAACAAAACCAGTGCAGCCAGAATTACAAAGAAAGCTGAAATAATTACAACAATGCAAATTAACTCTGAGGTACCACCTCACATTTAAAAGATGGACTATGGCAGAAAAGGAAAATTATAAACACTGGAGAGGATAAGGGAAAACTGAAACACTAATGTACTGTTGGTGACGCTGTAAACTCATCCAACCATTCTGGAAAATAATTTGGAACAAATCCTAAAGCTATAATATTATGGATGCCCTTTGAACAAGCAATACTACCACCAGGTCTGTGTCCCAAAGAGATCATAAAAAATAAAAAAAGATTCATATGTACAAAAATCTTATTATCAGCCCTCTTTGTAGTACCAATGAATTAGAAATTGAGAGGATGCTCAGCATTTGGGGAATAGCTGGACAAGTTATGAGTGATGGATTATTATTGTGTTATATGAAATAATGAGCAGGATGCTCAGAAAAACCTGAACTTTCATGAACTGGTGCACAATGAAGTCAGCAGAACCAGGAGATCATTTTACATAGCAACAACAATACTGTATGATGATTAACTGAGAATTAAGTTGTTCTCAGCAATACAATGATCCAAAATCATTCTAAAGCAATCCTAATGAAAAACGCTATCCTCTTCCAGAGGAAAAACAGATGAAGCCTCAGTGTAGGTTAAAGAACATTCTTGAAACTTTTTCTTTTTTGGAGGGATAGTGGTGGTAGTCTGTCCAACCTGTGTTATTTTTCACAACTTAATTACTATGGAAATATGTTTTGATTGACTGCATATATATAATCCATATAAAACTGTCAGCCTAGGGAGGGGCTAAAGGGAAGGAAAGAACTTAAAATTCAAAATTTTTAAAAATGGTAAAAATTATTTTACATATGACAAGAAAAAAAAAGTTTAAAAAGAAACATAACAAATACAATATGATTATATCCATAAATACCCCAAATCCAAAACTCATTTCTACTTAAGACTGTAAAAACTATAGAAATAAATGGACCTTTACTAATAAATAGTATTAAAATCTAAAAGCAACACAGAGCTCTTTCCAGTAAGAGCAGAGGTAAGGCAAGGATTTGTTGTCTAGTCTGACCCTTTGTGATCCCATTTGAGGTTTTCTTAACAAAGACAATGGAATAGTTTGCCACTTCTTTCTCCAGCTGATAAGGGAAAGTAAGGCAAACAGGTGAAGTGACTTGTCCAGGGCCATTCAACTACAAGCATCTGTGGACAAATTGGAATTCAGGTCCTTCAGCACTCCAGATCTGGCATTCTTATTAACTGCACCACCAACAGCCCTAAAGCAAGGACGCCACTTCCACCCCCAACCTTACCCCCCAGCACTACAGCCCCAACCTCCACCCTCAAAAGGAAGCCTCGGATTCTCCCAACTGCTGATATCCTCTCCTCCTTCCCTCTCTAACAGGTATGTTTTAGGCACTAACTTAGAAAAGTGCCTGGCAAACAGTAGGAGTTTAACAAACGTGTCCCTTGATTGGGAGATGAAGGGCCAGACCATGTTAATAATATAACAAAATGTTTAGCAATATCAGATATTAAACTATTATAAAAGAGTGAGATCTGTAGACATGGGTAGATACACAAGTTAGTAATAAAAGACCATAATAACTGCTAGATGAGCAGCTGTGAGAGCCAACAAAGTGCCAGACAATGCAATTGGTCATTATTCTCATGGTTTGTATATCTGCTGTCTTACCTGGTGATGTCCAGTGCATGTCACAATCTTCTGTGACCCGGGGAGGAATTGGATGTCCTGGTCCCAGATGGGAACCCGGAGATTCAACCAGTCATTTCGGACCTAGGAAGAGGATACACGGGTTAGACCCATCTCGGCTTGTCCAGCAGTGAGCCAGCAGACAGTTCTACGGTCCCCACCCCGAGCAACCAGTTTGACATCCCCTGCCTGGACACCATCACTCACATTCTTAGCTCTGAATATGGGCTCCTGGGACGATGTCTCCAGGTCCCACACCTTCAGGGAATTCTCCTTCCCACCAGTGGCCACTATGTGAGGTCTGTCAGGATCCTGGCGCATCCTGCACACACCGGGACCCACACTGAGCTCTTTGACCTGTGATAAAAGGGAACAGAGGAAGGTAAGGGACAGTTTCTCCTGATATCACAGTATTTTAGGGCCCAAAGGGGAAGCCGGAGAATCACAGAAAAAAGCCAGTGAAGGTTTGCCTCCTCCCAGATGCAGTTGCTCATCTTCAATGATGGTCAAGGGCACTTGGTGGGAGGTGGCCATAGTGTAACTGAGGTTTGGATTTGGAATCCAAGGACCTAGTTTCTAAGCTGCCTCTTCATGTCAGGGTGACCAGGGAAAGCCTTGTGCTCAGAGTTCGTTTCCTGCTCCGATGCGTAATTCAAGGGCCTTCCACACTCAAATTTTGGAGTTCAGCCTTTTAATTCTCATCCCCAAAGCCAACTGAGGGTCACAAACAAGCCCAATCTGCTGCTATGCCTTACCACTAACTCAAAAATTGTGGGGAAAAAACTTCACATGAATTGGATCAGCCCTTTGGGAAAAGGATTTGGAATTTCATTCCCAAAGTCACTGGTGACTTGGAAACACCAGTCGGAGGTCTTTAGCCCAAAGAGATCAAAGAAAAAGGGTACAAAATGTTTAGAGCTGCTGTTTTTATGGTGGCAAAGAATTGGAAACATGGCTTACAAATTACAGTAGGTGAATATAAGGGAATACGACTGTGCCTTTACAAAAGATGAAGTGAACAGTTTTAGAGAAGCCTGGGAAGACTTCTAAGATTGGGACATGGAATGAAATAAGGAGAACGGGAGGACAATATAATCATAACTGTGCTATCAAGAAAAATCACCACGAAAGACTTAATCTTGGATCGATGCCATGACTAAGCAACCAAATTCCCTGAGGACCACCAATGAGGAAACAAGTTGGGCATCTTCTGACAGAGAGGAGGGAGGAGAAAGCAGGGATTTCTGTGTCTATCTGTGACAGGGGTTTTTAGCCTTACCCCTCAAGTGGGGAAAGAGGTTTTTGTTCATCAAAAAAACAAAAAGGAAACAAGGCAACTATTACAGGGCTGATGGAATTATCATCTGTTGGACCCTTTTAGGAAAGAAAGATGGCTTTATCTCAAGAAACCCCTTTCTTTGTTATAGGCAAAATAGGACCTATCTTTGCAGAAACATCACAAGAGCATTATCTGCAACAGTAAAAACCAGAGAAGATCCACATGTCTCAACAAGTGGGGAATGGCTGAGGAAACTTATGGACTATTACTACATTTTAAGAAGTGAACTGTGAAGAATAGGAAAAAATACAGGAAGATAAATGAGGGGACACAGACGGAATAAAGGAAAAAAAAATGCACTGAAAATAACAATAATGTCCATAATGAGAAATAACAGGAGCAAAATCCTGAAAGATGCTTTGAAGAAAAACATGTTCAGAAAGGGAAACAGAATCCCCAAAATGACTGTGTAGCACTGCTTGTTAAAGTTAAGCCCCAATATAGGCTTAAAAGATTACACATCTTTAACCTACACTGGATTACTGGCTGTCTAAGGTTGGGGAGAGAGGGAGAAAAAATCTGGAGCACAGGATTTTGCAAGGATGAACATTGAAAAGGTATTTTGAAAAATAAGCTATTATAAAAAAAAAAAAAAAACAACAAAAGTGACATGAGTTCTACAAATTAACTTCACATTTTATGTGACCTTTTTTTGATTATCTGGATATTTGCTTCTAACAAATAAAAGCCAAGCCCAAAAACCATGGCCAAAATGACTTTCCTAAATAAGTAAAGTCAAAGAAAAGCACTCACATGTTCAGAGGAGTCCTCAGGCCACAGGCGGAGAATCCCAGACTCCACGCAAGTGATGAGACAGCTGTGGAATTGGGGGAGTCAAAGAGATTAAGGGTAAAATAGGTGCCAGCTGACCCCAGTGGGAAGGAAGCTGGTCCATGTCTCACTTTACTTGGGCAGCTCAACTCTCAATCCTAAACCACGAGCCTCACTCCCCTGCCTCTCCTTCCTGCCCAGTTCTAAGAAAGTCTCCCAGTGCGTCCCCCACCCCCACCCAATATAGCTGTATGTGGTCAGGGGCCAATCAAGAACTTGGTGCTGAGCAAGAAAGCCCAGTTCTAGGCTCACCTGGCGGAGGGGGGCTGAACTCTTGAACTCAAAGCTGCCAAAAGGGAGATTGCCCTGACTGCAGCCAGGTTTAGGGATGAAGAGGGGGAGAAAAGATGGTGGTTTGGGGCCCCTTACCCATCATGCTTCGCAAGTCCCCGAAAAGTTCCTTCTCCTCCTGGACAGCTCCTGCTCCTCAGGAACTTGCCCTCCTCAGTGCTGAAGGATTTCACAGTGCCATTGGCACAGCCGATCAGAATCTGTAGGGAAGGGGACCAGATTGCATTCAACCCACCCGGACAATTTCCCATGTTTCCTTCTCTGGAGAAAAAGGACTTGGAGGGGCAACCAGACAGTGCAGTGGAGAGTCAGAAGGATGTGAATTCCAATCTCAGACTCTCTCTCACTTTACCAGCTGTGTAACCCTGGACAAGTCACTTAACCCCAACGGCCTTGCGAAAGAAAGGAGCTGGAACTGGCTCTGAATCTTAGGAATTCTTATTTAAACCCCTACTGAATGCAGAATTGCTGTGCATAAAATCACAATAAAGACATCCAGGGTTCTTGATTTCACAAAATCCCCTGGCTAAAACACAAGACAACCTGAACATAAGAGCCTGATTTTGTAAATGGATACCCAACACAGGCTCTCTCCAGCATCACTGCTGGAAACAAAACCATTTCTCATGTTGAGGTCAGTTTGGGGACTGATTTCCTGAAATCACTAATGCTCATGAGTCGTAGCCCCTGGCTCTCCCAGATAACCTTATACCATAATGACTTCACATAAAGTACTCTGCAAACCTCAAGGCACTCTGCTGGCTATTATTCCTGATGTAGTTATGACTAAAATTCTAATCGTTATCATTGCTGTTTTTACTATTATGTGTACTTGTATCCCCAGTACCTAGCCTGGCACACAGTAGGTGATCAATTAAATGTGCTTGATTGCTTCTGGGGAACTTAACAAAACGGTAAACCAAGGCACATGGTTTATTAGCAGAGGTGCCAACAGCCACTAAAACAGGTCATGGCTTGCCTCAGTCTCAAGCTAAAGACTGAACTGAAGATAGTACTCATAAGAACAAAATTCATCACTGTCCAACATCACAGGGATGATGACCAAGAGATCAAGTCTGGTTGAACTGAAGAAAATGGACATAGTGCGTGCATGTGCACACACACACACAACACACATAGAGACACACACGATGAAGATGCTCTCTGTTTCTAACAAAAGCTTCTGTGAATATATGGGTCCCAGCTGCATCCCAAAGTCACTGATACAGACTGAGGGATATAAACTCACTGAAACCTGCGATGAGATAAAACCACCTTCTGGAGGAGGTTAAAGAAGGGACAAACTACTGTGCTTCTCAAGGCTAGCGCCCGAAGCTCGAAGGTGACGCTGAGTTAAGTTTTTCTTTGTGGTTATGGGAAAACTGAAACCTGCACTTATCTAACTTGAGAGGAGGAAGCTGAACTTTTCAACTGGTGAGCTTCTACCCTCAGAGGAAGGGGCTTGGATTTGTTAC
>JAJPUD010014657.1:0-40144 GCA_023553655.1 Myrmecobius fasciatus
CCCCCTGAATTCCCCTGGCCCCCAGGGAAACTCCCTGCTAACCCAACCAGACCTCATCCTCCCTCTCCAGTCCGACATCCTTCACCCTCATCACAACTCGCTCTCACTCCATCAAACCCCTTTCCCAACCCTCCATCAAGACTCCGAATCACTCAGTCTTGCCCACTTCCTCCACTGAATCAGCGTCCCTGAATCTGAGGTGGAAGTGACCAAATCATCCAAATCACACTTAAAAAAGAATCCCCTCCACCTCTTACCTTACCCTTTACCCCCTCCAAACTTGAAGTCAGGAGTTCAAAGGTGACTGCAGATACTTCCCCACTCTATGACCCTGGACAAGTCACATAAGCCTGCTTGCCTCGGTTTCCTCATTTGTAAAATGAACTGAAGGAGGAAATGGACAACGACACCAGTCTTTGCCAAGAAAACCCCAAATGAGGTCATGAAGAGTTGAGTCGGATACAACTGAAAAACAGCTGAACAATACAACTAATTACCCAACCAGTCACCCCATTTCTACCTGAAGACTTCTAATAAGAGTGAACCTTCTCCCCCACACCCCCAGGCTTCTTATTCCAAATTTGGACAGATCTAACTGGAAGATAGTCCTGTCAAGTTGGCAGGCATAGATTAAGCACCTACTGTGTGCCAGGCTCTCCACTAAAAGTTGGTCAAAGCTACCTTTGCTTCTTTGCAATGTCCACTCACTGCTGCTCCTCACTCTGTTCTCTTGTGCCCATCAGAAAACAGCCAATTCTACTTCCAGTGAAAGTCCTTCAAATATAGAAAGACCACTGTTCCCCACAAAAAAAAATTTATTCTTTTTCTGGCTAAACACACAGTTCCTTAAACTGAGCCTCCTAAGGCTGCCTTCTCCTAGACATTCTTTTGCTTGTCAACATCCCACCTGAAATATGACACAAACAGCTCAAGACAAGATTTGAGATCCAGTCGGACCAGGACAGAGAACCCCAAGACAACCCCCCATAATCTGCCCCTCTTGCTGCAGCCTGAGAGATCCCATTGTCTTAGCAGAGGGGTCCCACCACAAGCTTGACTCACAGAACATTTGAAATTTCCTAAAGCTCCTTCTCCTATGGCCTCCCTACCTCTTTCATTTGCCCAAATTTTGCACATATCCAGCTGATTCTTTTGAACCTAAGTTTAAGACTTCACAACATACTGGCAGAGGTTCCTCTATCTTTGCCCACCCTCCCCCAGAATAGCATGACAGACCTGATCGGACATTTGGATAAAAATCTAGCCAAGTGCCAGCAACAATTCCCTGATCCACTAATCTGCTAACTTAGGTTAAAAAAAAATTTGAAAATCTGGGATAACCAGCTCTTGTTGAACCCATGCAGGCAGGCAGGTAGCTTGTTTCCTAATCCACTCTTCAATACTAAGTTCTAGGATTCTGTTGGCAGCCAGATGGCAGAGAGAATAGAGTGCTGGGTCTGAGTTGGGATAACTCATCTGCCTTCAGACACTTGTTCCTTGATTGATCTGGCTAAATCACTTAATCCTGTTTGCCTCAGTTTCCTCATCTATAAATTGAGCTGGAGAAGGAAATGGCAAATCACTCTGATATCTCTGCCCAGAAAACCCCAAATAGGTCATAAAGAGTTGGACATGACTGAACAACAAAATGATTTTTCAGGATTTTTTTATATGAGTCCATGTCAAATTCACTGGCCTGCAGTTTGTAGGCTCCATTCTCTTGGCTTCTTTGAAAAATGGGGCATTTGCCCTCCTCCAATCCTCCTGTCCATGACCTGTCAAATATCGTCAATAGGGGCCAGTGATCCTCTGCCATGTCCCTTCAGTCAGTGCCAGAGGAGGCTGGTAACCTGAATTCTTCAAAGGCAAGAATATGCTTTCTTACTTCTCTTAGGTTTTAACTTCCTATTAGTCATTTGTGGTGTGCCTTTCCTAGCCCCCAAATCATTCTGCTTATCAGAGAAAATGAAATCAAAACAAGGATTAGGCAGCTTAGCCTTCTGCTGGTTGTTTTTGTCCCATCCACCCTGAGCTGGGGACTTTCAAGTCTTTAATATATCATTCTCAAATTTATTTTCTTTCTCTATGTCTGTCTCTTTCTACCAACTCTTCTCCCCCTCTCTCAAGGGAGAGGAGAGGAGAGGAGTCTTTATCGTTTCATCATGACTGACCCTTTTCTTACAAGACTCTGCAATGGTTATTTTTTGTTTTTTGTTTTTTTTGTATTCATCCTATTACCTGCCTCCTTTTTCTCTCAATACAACCTTAAAAAAAAAAATGTAAATCTAATCCATTCCCACAGAACTCTTTAGACAACTTCCTCTTTTCCTCTTCTTAGAAACTGTTTCTCTTTGTGACTACAATGTCACTCACAAGAGCCATCCTTCCCTCCAGAGCTGGCTTTCCTGAAAGAACTTTAATTCATGGGACTCCAACTAGTCTTTCTTTACAACCAGTGAAATCTATGCTCCTCCCACACAAACCCATACCTATTCCAGGGACTTTTTTTGGTTCATATCAAATTATGCTCCTGGTTTTAATGAGAAGTACACTCCTAAGAGTGTCATCATGTCCAAACTGGCAACTGATTCCTTTTTGTTGGTGATAATTGGGTAGGGGGAGGAGGAGAGAGAAGGATCATCCTTTTTGATTTTTCCATCCTTTGAAGGATGAAATTGTCATTTGGAAAACACACATTATTATATATTACTAAAACTGATATGCCACTTAATGACTTTTTTCCTTCAGTTACTTCACTCAATCTGCTTCTACTTTTTACTCAATAAATACTTTTCACCTTCTACTTCATGCAAAAGACTGGGATTATCTAGTTCTAATCCATCTCACCTTCTAAAGTCTACCTCTTTTCCTTCTTTTCACTCAGGTGGATTACTGCCCCTATATTTTTCCTTTGGTCCTTCCCTCTCATTACAAAAATAAACATTTCCCTTCTATTTACAAAAATTAACACTGCCAACTTTATTCTAGATGCTATCCCTTCCATCCTCTGCAACTTCATCTTCCTTCCCTTTCTCCCTCACCAGAGGTTTCCTTCAATCCCTCTCTTCTTTAAGTCACTGGTTTTACTACCTACCTTTTAAAGCCATTCATTCCTTTTTTTTAAACAACTTTACATCTGGCTTCCATTTCCACTAGTCTTCTGATAATGCTTCCTCCTCCAAGGCCAAGGTTTTCTTGCCAAGCAAATATGATAACTTCTCAACTGTCATCTTCCTCCATCTTTCTCCAATACTAGTAGCAATCTACTACTTCTTAAAACATAATATTCTTACTATTTCCTGGTTTTTCCTCCTCCTACTTCTTTGAACTTTTCCTTTTCTGTCTCTTACTCTTCCTGACATTTGAACTAAGGGTGTCCTCCAAGACTGTCCCTTCTGATTTTTTCTCTACTTGGCTTAATGAGCCATTATTAGTATGGTTTCAGCGCTTTCAGTTATTTGAATGACTCCCATATCTTCATCTCTGCTCCTGACCTCATAGCTACTACCTAGTCACTTATCACCCATCAATCAACAAGTATTTATTAAATGCTCACTATGTGCAAGGAACTCAATTACATTCCCAAAAATAGGGGTGGGGACCAACATAGTCACAATTTACAGATAAGGATATACAGAATATCCTTCCTTCTCAACCTTTTCTCCTTTTTGATAATACTGTTTTTATCACTTCTTGTTCCTTCTCTTCTTTCAATTGATCATCTCCAATTTATCCTGTGTGTAGCTTGTTTGTACACTGCTATTTGCATGTTGCCTTCCCCATTTGAATGTGAGGCCCTTTAGAGCCAGGACTACTTTTTTTTGGGGGGGGGGAAGAATGGTATTTTTGTATTCCTAACACTTAGCTAAGTATGATGCACAGAATACGCACTTAATACAATTCTAAAAATCATCTTACTCCCCCTCCCATTCCTATTATATTTACAATTATATTTCCACTGCCATTACAGCCCTCATCCAAGTCCTCACCATCTCATCATCAGGCCATTCTGAATGCTACTCAGATGACTCCCCTTTTGGTCTCTCCCCATTCTCTAATTCATCAAGTAGATGGAAAGATAAAGTATTTCCTAAGCTTTCCTACGTGCCTGGTTCTTATCTTCTAAAATACTTCTCTTATAAAAACTAGAGGCATTTGGTGGGTGACCACTTAATATCTTTGAGTCTCACTTTCCTCATCAGTAAAATGGGAACTACAGCTATTATGTCTACCTCAAGGCTACTTGCAAAGGTCAAACAAAATAAAGTAGTTAGAACGCTTAGAATAGATAATAGAATAGTTGATATTGATAAAGAGTTTCTTAAATCTTTATGTGCTATGTAAATATCAGTCATCATCATCGTGAGACAAATTAACCTTTTGGGGCTCTTAGAAGAAGTGTCAATACAACATTTGCTTGGTCAAAAGTAGGAAGATGAGTCAACTAGACTTCTGGGATTCTTATTAGGCACTTCCAAATCAGGACTAAATCACATGCTGCATATAATTGCTGTTGATAAAAGGTCTCATCAAGGAATGTGGATTCCTTTCTTCAAGCTAACCATACTTGGGACACATTCAAGAGGGATCTCGGACAAGAGAGGAAGTATACCACACATTCTTCACTTCTTATATAATTATTGTGCTGATGATGAAAAAGATGATGATGATAATGATTATCACCAATAGCTGGTATTTACATGGCATTTAAATGATTACAAAAATTAATGGTCTCATTCTCTCCTCCTGTTTTTCATACTTCAATATTCCCTGAAATGATAATAAAGACCAGGATAACCACCATCCTACGCCCTGAGAGATAGATTTTGTGAGTTGTAATTAAAGATCCATCATATTGTTCTCTTCTGGTAATGAACTGGCCCTAAGATGGAAAGTAATCCACTGCCAGTGCATACCTGAAGCCTTTCCAGCCAACCTGCCGCAGCCCATGCTGGAATGGCTCGGGCTCATTGGTGCATCAGCTTTGGGAGCTCAGGGTCGCCCCTTTGCCATCCCCTGCCACAGCATCTATGTGCTTCCCATGTGGCCCTTAAATTCCTCTAACCAGGAAGCCCATTTAATTTCTTTGAAGGCAATAAGTTCTAAGTGTAAGGATTGTTGGACTGGAAGTCAAGGGAACTGAATTCTGGCTCAGATAATTATCTGTTCTTGTCAATTGAAGAAAAGTTCTCTAGAGATACAATTTGCCATTGGATTGAAGAATTCCATGGCCTTAGTCAAGCTTCCTTCTCCTCACCTATAAATGGAAGATACTTCCTGTTAACACCCACCTCACCTGGGAGTTGAGCAAAATATTTCATAAACAAAACACTAGGTCAGTAAGAGTTGTTGTTATCATTAGGGTTATTAACAAGACAAAATAGCCAGCAGAAGGTAAGGTGAAAGATGACTTTGGGCAAAGGAAGGGTCACTTGGCAGGGTACTTCAAAATGTCCTTCTTTGTAAAATCAGCAGGAAGAAAACTACACATAGGGCTTGCCATTGGCAGCTGACTCTGGCACAGGGTTCCGGAATTGGCACAGTGACAATGCAAACATGGGTTGCCCTGTGAAGGCTCATTAATAGGGCAACACATACACATACACACACACACACAAATCAGCACAGCAAGTTCTTCAGATCTTCATTAGCTTATTAGCATAAACAGCTTTTCAAGCAACAGGGAACAAAAGGACATGCTAAACACAACAGGAGTAGAAGCCTGAGGCTGAGTCTTGGGCATGAAAATAGAGAGGGTCATCTCCTGAAAAGGCACAATCACACAGCATCCAGAACAGACTTCCAAGGCTCTCCAGTCTTTCCGTCACTTCCAACTCCATTCCTGTTTCATCTCATTAGTCATTATGTACTATTCAGAAAGTCATCCTTGAATATCTAGATCATCTAAACAATTCCTTTCCCCATCCTCTGAACCCCTAAAAGAGTTGAAAAATCTCTTCTCAATTTCTGGAGCCAGATTTAACTCCAATTTCTGTTATCTCTCTCTGCCACAATGTGAGAAAAAATAAAATCAAAGATTTTGAAGGTGGGTCTCAGGCCACTAGTTCCATTAAGACTCTTGGGTTTATATCTGAAAAGATTCCAGAAATTAAATTAAATTAAATACTCTCCAATTATGATAACCAAGTTTGGTCCTGGAGAAGAGAGGAGAAGATGGACCATCCCTCCTTTCTTTAGAGGTTAGGGTAGGGAGGTAGGGGGATGGCACACTATAGCTATGAAACACTGCATTACACTGACAAATTTGGTTGATGGGTTGATTCATTTTGCTGAACTGCTTCCTCTTCTCCCATTTTTTTCATTTTTGTTATAAAGGATGGCTTACTAGGGAGAGAAAGGGATATATTTGGAAAAGAAGGTAATTTTTTAAAGTGACAATTTAAAAAAAAAAAACAATAACAAAAAAACAAAGATCCCAGTACTGACCCAGTACATTTCCTAGAGTTATTAGGATGCCCAGTATTTGCACTGTTCCTTTCAATCAAGAAAAAATACTAGCAAGAAATGTTTAGCTTTGGGCCCCTGAAAAAGAGTTGCTCAAGTAATTAAACCATAGAACAAAATAAAAGTCCTTGAAGATCTAGGATCTGAAGAACTGAAGAATTTAATATTTCTCTAATCTCTTGAAAAGTTCTTTAAGGATATTGAGTAAGATCCTCCATTTTAAAACATGCACACAAGACAGCTCTGATAAGATCTCTAATGACAATACATTTGGTTCAATATCCCATATAGGCATTAAAGGATCTTTGCATTAATTATGCTTTGAAGTCACCCATTCAAATGCTATTTAGACCTAACAACTTAGTTTGAGAACTAGCATCCTTACATATTTTCCTTTAATGACTTCCTGCACACTCTGGTCCCAGGAGAAAAATTGCTGGTTCAAGTCATAAAATGTGATCAATTTCGATCAAGATCCCGTGGTGAACATCTAAAATGAGGAGGGGGTGAGAAAAGCTGGGCTCATAGGCTGATCAAACAGTGAGGGAAGGAGAGAGAAAGGGAGGAAAGGCGAGAGGGAAAGGGAAAGTAAGAAACAGACAGACACATCTGGAAAAGAAATGCATTTCTCTATTTGGGCCCCTCCTGTTTCCACCTTCAGTTCATAAAACAAGTCCAATCTCAGGTGGATTAGAAATGGGACAAAGGCTTCAGCGATTGTCCCTGCAAGCACTACAAAGATTTCAAAGTTAAGAAAGAATTCTGACCAGCAAACCAGGATAATTTCACTTCTGTTTTTAAAGACCCCCTTTTTTCTGCTGCTTATCCAAAAACTCTCCACTAGAATCAAAGCCAATGGAGCAGCCCAATTTTGTTGGGAGATGGGAGAGAAGGAGGAAGGAGTTTTCAGCAGCTGTGGAGTAGGAGTGAACCCTTAGGAAATAGTGTGAGAAACTCCATGACAAAGATTAACAAAAATAATTCCGTCAGCCCCCATGACAAAGACCTGAATAAGCAATCTGCACTGTCACATACAGATCTTGCTTCTGATATAAAACCATAAGGATCAACATTAACAAAATGCCCCTCCCCTAATAAGAGAGAAGTCTATAATTCAGTCTCCTCTGACAACCGATTCAGGGTGAACCAATCAAGATTCATGCATCCTTTGTTTCATAGTTGATTTTTTTGTCATCTTTAAGCCCCCTCCATTTTGCCTCCAAAATGACATTTTAATACCTCTCTTCCTTTCCCATTTGCCAAACCCCATGTTCCATTTCTCAGCATCACTATCCCCTCAATAACTCTTGCCTACATTACTAATAGAGTCCCTTCTGTTTTGACAAGCCAAGGAAATCTCCTCAATTCATCATAGCCATCACAATCTCTCTTTGATTCATTTTTGCAAGCATTTATTGAGCATTAAACAATCAACAAGTATTTATTAAGAGGGGCAGCTAGGTGGCGCAGTGGATAGAGCACCAGCCCTGAATTCAAGACCACTTGAATTCAAATTTGGCTTCAGATTCTTAACACTTGCAAGAAGTTTATATTCTATTGGTAGAAGTACACAGATAATTTTAAATATAAAACACCAAGTAAAAGACGGTAAGAGATCATGTTAGCAACTAAAAATTACAGAATGTGGATATTCAGCCAATATTGTTCTCCTGCTCAAAAACCTTTCATGGTCATCCAGCATCCTAGAGGAAATAAGTAGTACCACCTCCTTAGCATGACATTCAATGCTCTCCACAATGTAGCTTCAAACTCCTTTTCATTCCTCTCCATCAAGTTCCCTACGCTCCTGTCAGCCTAGACCACCCAGCACTCTTCAAACTTGCAGACACATTTTAAGGTGTCTGCCGGTTTCTTGCTTCTCAGCTTTGGCTCCTGCTTTCATCACGAGGAGGAAATGTTTTGATTTTCCTCATCCTTCAAGGCCTAAGCCACATGCAGTGTTCTTCTCCAAGCTATGCAAGAGGATGGCAGCTCTCCCGTTCAATGAGAGCATTTATTGAGTACCCCAATATATTTCAAACACCATGGAGGGAAACAACAGGGTTGCTGCTGTGGCAATGGTATTTTATTCTCCATATGGTTCTAATGACTCTCCTGGATGCTAAATCCTAATTCACCAGCGGACCACAAAGATTCAGTAAATTAAAGATTAATGACATTTTGGACTAACCTTTGAGGAGGAAACTATCACACCCTCTTTCGTGTTTCTATCAGACACAACAGTAGGCTGGAGGAGCCACTGATCTGACCCAGTCTAGCAATACCTTAGACCATGAGGTTCATGATGTTCCTTTTACTTTGCTGCTTTTGTTCAGTCGTGTCTGACTCTTCATGACCTCATCTGGGGTTTTCTTGGCAGAGATATCTGCCATTTCTTCTCCAGTCCATTTGATAGATGAGGAAACTGAGGCAAACCAGATTAAATGGCTTGTTCAGGGTCACATTGCTAGCAAGTGTCTGAGGTTATCTGGTCTCAGGTCAGCTACCGAGCTGTCCCTCATATTGGTTACCAATGGGTTCTGAGACTGGGATCCTTGATGGGGTTTTCCACTTCTCTCTTACTCTGAAGCTTCTTAAAACATTTTCCTAACTTGGCTTCTTGCACATCTCCCTCTCACAGTTGTTCTCTTAGGCCTGCAGAAATCCCTCATGTAAAATGAAGAATGTTCCAAGGCTAGCCCATCGGGACAGCTCTCCCTCAGGATCCCCGCTCTGCACCCCCTGTGCTCATTAAGTTTAAAAAGCTAACATCCCTGGGGCCCAAAAGCAGACCAGGAGCAGAGTCCTCGGCCGCTTCAGAGATGCATGTTTTCCTGCTTTACCTTGCGCCCTACCACGCATTTTCAAGAGAAATCCTAGCCTGGACTAAGAGCAGCCTGAGAGCCCGCAGCCCGCTCTGGCACACAGTGCCATGCCTCCAAGCAGAGGAAACCCACCAAGAAGATGAGTGCCTAACCCCCGAATAACAAGGATCCTGCCACAGATGCTTCAAGAGACAGATGCTCACAAAATTTCAAGGGGAATAGAAGAGAGAAAACATGTTGGGGAGGAAAAGAGACCAGAAAAAAGGGGGCTGGGGCCTGATAAAAGGGGTCTCTCTCCTTCCTCGGGCATTCACTAACAGGCCCTCTTTGCCTCCAGGACGGAAAGTGTTACTCAACTGCCTGGCCTCTTGCTAATTGTGGGTTTTTATTTTTATTTCCTATTACCCTCTTGCACGCCTGATGAGATTATTTTACCGGAACTGACACAGCTGGAAGCAGCAGGCATACGTGGAGCCTCTGAGGAGGTGATGCAATTTCATTTTCATTGATCAGAAATCAGCAGGGCAGTAAGTGATGGGAAATTCCATTAGAAGAAAACTCAGAGGCCACGAGACCCAACTTCCTAGCCACACCCAGGGCCTCCCAGAGGCCTGGTCTTCCTCCGGACTCAGGCAGTGGCCTGCAAAGGAGAGAAGCAGCCGGAGCTGCCGGCTCCCAAAAAGAGAGCACCCGCTGGCCGGGGCTCCACAGCCAGAAGCTCCTGGCTGCCCCAGATAGCCCGAGGTCCAAGCATGTGTGGACGAGTCCTTTGATTTCCTTTACCAGGAAACCAGAAATCACAGACCTCAAGATGCTCCTTTTGTAATGAGGAAACCCAGAGGGGTCAAATGACGTCTCACACAGCTCAGAAGTGTCCCCACCAGAATGACAGCTCCAACTGCACCATCGTGCCTCTGATTGTCCCAAGGCAGAAAAGGAAGCACTTTAATGACACTTAAAGTTTGTTGAGGTTTTTTGGGAGGGAAGGGGAAGGTTAAAGCTTCAAGTCAGCAAAACCTAGCCCCTCTTCATTCAAAAGTCAAATTTTATTAAGTGCCTAAAGCTGGCAGAACATCATTAGGCCGCAAAGATTCAAATACGGACAGGGCACACAAGCCACTGATGAACTGAATGCGCAATGGTTCCCACAAAGTCCTCTCACTGTTACAAAGTCCCCCAAGGAGCAAGGGCAGCTAGGGGGTGCAGTGGGTAGAGCACCAGCTCCGGAATCAGAAAGCCCTGAGTTCAAATTCACTTCAGACACTTCACACTCAGGATGCCAGGCAAGTTGCATAACTCCAGTGGTCTGGCCAAAAAAATAAACAAAAGTAGCTAATGATACTGACTTAGAGAAGATTAGGTTTAGGCAAGACCTACCTTCTCAAGGACAGCCAAGGAAGGTGGGAGCTTGATCAGGTCCTTGGGCAGCTCATTATATGGGCCTCGATCTCCCCAAATTCATGATGACAGTGACTAATACTCATCTTAAAGTTGCCTATAAGAGGTCCCTGGGAGACTCAGCAGATCTAAAGCTAGTGAAATCCCCTTTTCATAGGGACCGATGTACTAGCCAAGTTGACTAGTTCTTAATTCTTGCTTAGCAGATAGGAGTAGAACTCTCTCCCCAATGCATATCTAAGCTCCCATTTGTATAGTGCTTTCTTAAAAATCTGGCAAATACAATTACCCCCATTTTAAAGATAAGGGAGTTGAGACCCAGAAAGGTTTAAAGTGACTGATTAGCCCCAAGTTAAAAAGTAGTAAGTATCAGACTAGGATTTGAACCCAGTGTTTCAAGTCTGTTGATCTTTCCAATAGAACAGGCTATTTGTGGAATCAACAGGCATCTTATTAAGCACCTACTATATGCCAGGTATTAAGCAGAACACAAGGGCTATAAAATGGATAATTGTTTGGGGGGCAGGACCAAGAGCTAGCTGGGGGTCCAAGGAAAACCTCATTACGGATGGTGGCCTGAGACAGAGATGGGGCAAGAATGTTTTCCAAGAATGGCAACCACCCAATGTGAAGGTGTGGAGGGAATAATGAGCGCTGTGTACAGAAGAACACCAGGACCAGTCTGGCTGGACTTGGCGTGTGCGGAGGGAGTGTGGGGTGAAAAGGCTGGAGAGGCAGGAGGGGCCGGGTTGGGAAGAGTTTAAAATGTCAGGGAAGGTAATGGGGGCCGCTGGAGTTTCCTTCCTGGGCAGGGAGAAGCCTGCTTGGCCCTGGCAGCCAAGTGCGAGAGAGGTGTCATGGGAGGAAACAAGGCAAGGAAAGGAAGTGAAGGACTCCTGTCCAGGTGAGAGGTGAGGGCCCCCGAACCCGGGCAGGGACGAGGTGAAGAGGGAAAAGGAAAGGAGCTAGAAAAGCCAACTTCTGATGGGGGAGCCCAGTCAGGGAGGACATGGATGCTCTACGTCCATGAACGGCTGGGATAATGGTACTGCCTCCTACAAAAAAAGGGAGCTCAAACGCGGGGGGGTGGGTGGAAAGCTGGGGCTTAGCTCCGTCTTGGACATTATGAGTTTGAGAAGCCTTGGGGATATCCAGGTCAAAATGTCTAAGAGGCAGTTGGTGATATGGAACGGGAGCTCCAAAATAGAACACTAAAGCTAAAGAGGGGAGACAATGAAACCGATAGCCAAGGTCCTGCTCACCTACATCCTTGCCAGCCAGAAATGGCTAACTTGGCAAACATACACCTGGCAAGACGGAAATCACGTCAGGGTGAGGAAAGATGTCTCTGAGCAACCCATTAACACCGCTGGAAAGAAAAGTACAGCTTGGGTCTGACTTAGAAATAAAGTATCCTAGGGAGACGGAGAGGCACTCCCCGCTCCAGTCCCAAACATTCAGCAGGACCTTCATCCTGTCCAGTCCTGGGCACGGCCGATGCCCGGGCCTGGTCAATGCTGCGGCCCAAAGCCCCCTTCATTGCCACTATTCTAATGATTCTCATAAATATAGAATTGTAATTCATAAGTGAGCCAATACCATCTCCCTACAATTAAAGGTAAACTAGTAATATTTAGAGTTGCCCACTCATACTCTCTTCTCAAAAAATAAATAACTAAGTCATTGAGAGGGAATCTACTACCTTGCCCTCCCTGTAAACATTTTTCATCTTTCTGTCTGAAATAACAGTAGGCTTGATGAAATTCAGCTGATTCAGTACAGCCTGTCTGCCAGGATGCTCTAATGTTGACAACAGCTTACATGAATTAGTTTCTGCTGGCTCCTAAGAATAAGATGAACCTACAGATTTTTCACCACCTAATCTAAAAGGCTAAGCCTCATAGATAAATTCTCCTTAGAGTAGGCCTTTGGCATCTATCTCACTTTAAAATTTTCTCCTGACACTTGAGTTCCAAGTTTTTCCTGATGAGTATTTTCCCAAAGTCTGGAAATATCAATGCAGCCACAACTTTTTTTTTTTCTTAAACGTTTAAACGTAAAGGGAAAATTACCTGTGACAAGACGTTCAGGCATTGCAATTCATCAGTCTGACAAAATTAGCAGAAATCAAGTCCCATATAGGGATCCCAGAAAAAAGACAAAATAGAAATGGGCAGCCTCCTACTTCCTTCTTCCCTCAAATGGCCTCTACACAGGTTAAGAACTTCACAAATAAAAAGGCCTCCTTTATATTTCAAGAATGTATGATTTTTGTAAGACAGGTACTTCTCCATGCAGAATGATACCCTTCCATGCCTTAAAAGATGGTCTTCTGTGGCCCCCAAAAATCTATTTTCATTGGATGGCTAAAGTGGTGATTGACTTCCCTGAACTGAGTTGGGCTGGTCCTCAGATGTACAGACCACCACTAGATTATATAAATACTATAATGAAATAATCAAGTAATATTTCCTTCTCTTCAATCCATACTTCATGAATTTAATTCCTTTTGGAAGTTTTACCTTTAAATTACTTCACATTAAAAATCATTATATCAAAGAGACAGCTGTGAGTAAAGTAGATGATAGGCAGCCAAGGAGTCAGATTTTGAGTGGAGAGGACCACATACCACCTTGCCAGTGAAGGGCAGCTCCCCAAATATTGCTTGGTTCTGCTTTACTTTGCAAGGTCCTCCCATCAGAACCCAAGTTATCTTTCACAGCTCTCAAAACTTGCTCACAGGCTCTAGTGACCCTATGACTCTGCACCTAGTACATGATAGTAGTTGCTACTACTGGGTTTTTTCCCTAATTCAATAAAAATATTTTAAAGTTCCTCATTTATTAAAATCTGAATCTAGCTTCTTTTAATTTGAGAGGAGAGCTTACTTGCCAATTGACAGGTGAAAGTCCCAGTTTCCAGTAGATTAAATTCTGAATTTCCAGGGTAGCTGCAGGGCAGAATGGATGGAGTGCCCCATCTAGAGTCAAGAAGAGCTGAGTTTAAATTTATCAGATTTGAACTTCCTAGCTATGTGACCTGAGCAATTCACTTCAATCTGTCTGCCTCAGTTTCCTCATCTATAAAATAAGCTAGAGAAGGAAACATCAAAATGCTCTAGAATCTTTGTCAATAAAACCCCAAATGGGGTCACAAAGTGTCAACGACTGAAATGACTGAATCACAAAAAACTCTAAACTCAGGACTTCAACTCACTCTCATTATGCTACTCCATAATCTCTAGAAAGACTCTTAATAACAGTCTAACACTCTTAAGGTCTATAGAGAAGAGTTCAGAGAGATCATTCACAGCAATATCAACAATGAACAAGCCAATAACCAGGTGGGCCTTAACTTTACATGTATGTGTGGTGTGTGTGTGTGTGTGTGTATAGAGAGAGAGAGTTAGTTTTAGACCTTTTTCTAAAATATTTTCACGTCCATTCTCATTTTCCTTTTGCATTGCTATAGTGAAGCAGGGATTATTATCTCTACAGAAAAATAAAATAAAAAACATGAAATAGGTGAGATTAAGTGATTTTCCCAGGGCCACACAGGTCAGGTGTGGCAAGGCCAGGCCAGGCCTCCAGCTAGGTCTCCTGACTCGTTTCAAAGCTCTTTTCATTAGATCGCACTGCCATCCCACAACGAGTCATGGAACCTCCCATAAAATGATAACATGTCAATATAAGGGTCGATTATTATATTTTCAAAAACTATTTTCTTCCTTTGGAACAGGAGGAGAAGGGGAGGGAGAGAGAGAATCCTAGACATAGTCAAGATAAAATAATCACTACTCACTAGTCTGATATAAAGATGTTTGAATCAGTACAGCTGAACATTAATTAAATTTCTAGTATATTGGAAAATTGCTAAACTGGAAGTTTGGGGTTAAAAGAAAAAGAACTTGAAAACAATACATGATAGAAAGTGACCATTGCTGGAGAGGCTACTGAAAGACAGGCACACTAATATATATGAATTATGTGCAGTATCCAGTATTGGAGGAGCTCTAAATTGGTCCAATCATTCTGGGATACATTTTGGAACAGTGCTCCCATGGTCACCAAACCAGTGATTCAAAAATATCAATGCTAAGCCTATTACCATGCCCCACTCAAGAGGGAAAGAAATAAGCATTTATTAAACACTTAGTATGTGCCTGGCACTATGTACCTACTTTACACATATAAGAAGGAAAAAGAAAAAAGGAGGAGAAAGAAGAGGAAGAGGAGAACGAAAAGGAGGAGAAGAAAGAAAAGGAGAAGAAATCCAGAGGTACAAAAATATTTTAAAAGCTTTTTGTTGTAATAAAGAACTAGGGAGAGGAAGGCTGGGAAAGTCAGTGTCAACAAAAATAGCTTTAACAATAGATGGTATATGAATGTAACAAAATATTATTGTTCCATAAAAAAATGACCAAAGGGACCATTTCAGAAAAAAATTCTTACACGAATTGTTGCAGAGTAAAGTGAATATATTATATATTATAATATATTCACAGGAAATAATTTATAAATTAACATTATAAGGAAAAATAGCTGAAAGACTTTGAACTCTGACTGATTATACTGACTAACCACAGCTTCAGAAGACTGATGCAATTTACCTCTTAAATAGTTCATAAGAAATTCACCCTGTAACTTATATTCTATTTCTTATATACTATTTAAGATGTAAGTTGCACATCATAAAGATTCATAGTCTCATGTATGACCTTCATTCTTTTCTATTTTATATATGGAAGTGTTGTCTTTTGTTGTTCATTAAATTTGTAACAAACAAACAAAACCCAAAACAACTAAATAAAACAAAATATAACACAGCCCCTGAACAAACAGAGACACCTTGGCTGTGGGAAAGTTAGCTTCAAAGGCCACAGTTAGGATGTGACTTTCTGAAAGTATTCAGAATAGACTGTTAGTTAATGGTACAAGAATTGGTTTGGTGAGTATTTGGATTAGAACAAAGTTTGTGGCAGAAAGCCAGCATGCTGCAGCACCTAATAGCAGCTTGTGGGAAAAGCCTCAGAGGTTTCTAATTTGGGCTTCATGGCTTAGCCAGTAGTGAGAGCATCCTCTATGCAGAATACTGCAATAAGCTTCAATATCATTAGATTGCAAACTCCTTGAGGGCAGGGATCATCTTTTTCTTTTTTCTTTTTAGTCCCCAGTACTAATGTTTATTGTATTGAATACCTCTTTACAGATGTTTAAAGGTCTATAAAGAAGGATAGATGCAGCATGATATCACTATACATATGCCAGCACTTTGGTTCCCTTCACCAACATTAGGGCTTTACCAATATGCAAACTAAAGATGCAAAGACAATTCCTAAACTCAAATTATGTTCATACAAATGCATGGGGGCAAGAAATGAAAAGTCAAATCTAGTTTAATTAGAATACAGATTATGTGAAAGGGAACGGGGTAAGATAATGAGCTTAAACCTTTAGGCTGAGATGACTGTATTTTATCATAACAGCAAAAAAGAAGGCTAGCTGCTAAGGATTTTAGATCTGTACCTTAGATTTTGGCCACTGTGCAGAAGATGATTTATACACAAGAAACTGGAAGCAGAGAAACCAGTTAGGAGGATATGATGATAACTCTATCATCATATCCTAGAAGAGCGGCAATAAGGGCCTGATCTATGGTAGCAGCCACCATGGGTAGAGAGAAGGTAATAAAAGCAAGAGATGTGAAGACAGAGTCTACAAAACTTAGGAAAATATCTTTGATTCTACCCAAAAGACAAAGACTCTGACAAGATGGAAGGATGGAGAGTCTTTCAATTTTTAAAGTTTTAGGAATCTCCAATATTTGATTAATGGTCATAGCCAAGCCTTCTCATATTAGCACTTCATTTTTTAAAAATAAAAGAAAAAAAATTGGAGGCAGCCAGATATCTGGAAATAAAAGGAATTTGAGGGCTAGATCCAGTCAGAGAAAGTAAATTTCAGGCTTCATAGGCTGGTTTAGGGGTGATTGTGTCAGTCTCCAGTGTACTTTCCATGATAATAAGGATGTAGCAACTCCTTTGTAAGCCTGTAGTAGCCACAAGAAAGTGCTACTTAAGCTGTGACCACATGCAGACTGTGTACCAAGGCCCCAGGGAAAATGAAGATTGGGAGAAAAATGAGAAGGCTTTTACAGTAGTCCATGCTACACTGAGTAGAATGGCTGCCTCATCTCAAGGGAGGGAAGGAAGAAGAAAGTGAGCTAGCTCCATGTTGACCATCTATCTTCCCACGAGGCACTCCAATCTGTGCTGGTTGATGAGTTGTTTCATTGGACTTGCTCTCCCTAAACTTTAACAAATTGGCTAATGAAGTGCAGTGGTGTGTACTTCTGTCAACATTAAGTCACACTGGCATTAAATGTTTTTATTTGCTTAATAGAGCTTATGTTAGTAAGTAAGGTACTGGGAAAAAAAAAGAGAGAAAATCCTGCTCTGTATAAGCTTCAGATGTGAGCCAAAAGGAATGGCTAAGGTATAGGGCTTTCTGACAAATGCGCCATGTGAGTTGTTCTTCAGCAGTGAATTTTATGGTTTATGCAATGATCTAAAATATGGTGGCCATCAAGAGTCTAAGAAAATATAGCTAAGATTCAAGCCAGGAACATTCAGTCCCTCCACTGAAGGGAAGACAGAGGGTCTAAGAGCAGGGAGACTGATGAGTATTCTGAGATGGTTGAGATTTGCTCACTCAAGAATATGGTCTCCGGTTCTGAAACGCTTAACCCCGAACATCTATCTGTGGGTCATCTTTTGAATAGGCTGGGCCCTGGATAGAGCTGACTTCCTGGGAGGACTTTCATGTGAAGTTTCATTTCATCAGGCCAGACACATGTAAGGATCCTATATATGGCAGCGAAAGGGAAATGCACCTACTCACTCATACATACAAATGATTTTTATATTATAGATAGTGCAGTGGACAGGGCACCAGACTTGGAGTCAGGAAAGTCTAAGTTCAAATCCCTCCTGTATCTAAATCTCCCTAAGTAGTGCAGGAAACCATCCAGGTGATTTCTATACTGGCTTTCAATCCAAAGTCATTTTTTTTAAATGCTTACAACATGCCCGCTTTGGTGCTAGTTTCTGATGAAACAAAAAAAATGCATTTTGGAAATGAAATAGTCCCTGCCTTCAAGAAGCTTAAATTTTGTACATATGTAGATGCAAAATATGTATAAAGTAAATACAAAGTTAATTCAGAGAGGAGGAAGTAGTAGCTGACTATCACGAAAGGTTTTGTGAAAGAGCAGGGCTTTGAAGATGGCTAGGGATGCTAACAAATGGAGATGAGAAAGCAGGGTAAGGGGTAGGGAGGGCAGCTAGGGCAAAGGAAAGGAACAGGAGATGGAATGGAGTGTGGGAGCAGACTAGATAGCAATTATTCAGAGCTTTAAGAAAAGCACCATGTTCTAACTTTAGAAATGTAAGTTAGAAAAGCCAGGATCCCAAGGGTGAGTAGAAGTTCCTTGTGGGGCAAGCAAAGATCATGTCAAGTATAAGCTTTTGGAAGATCCCTTGTATCCATGGGTAGAAGATGAATTTGAAAGGGGAGAGACTAAGGTAAGGAGCCCCGTTAGGTGACTGCTCTAGTAACAGTAGTTCAAGAGAAGAGAGACCAGGGTTTGAATTAGGGTGGTTGTGGTATTACATGTGGAGAGAAGGGGAAGGATGGGAGAGGTGTTGTAAAGGCATAATACTACTTGAAAACTCGTTAGATATGGAGGGTGAGGGAGAGTTAAGAATCCAGGCCAACTGTAAGGTTGCAAACCTGAGTAACAGGAAGGATGGTGGTTAACAGCAACAGAAATAGCATAGTTAGGAGGAGGAGGGGTTGGGAGGAAAGAGAAGTTCTGTCATGGATTCCTTGTCTAAGTTGCCTATAGGATAGTGGAAATGTCCCATAAGCAGGTTCTTCTAATTCAGGACTCTAATGACGAGGTCTGGCTGTAAAGTCATGAGTCATTTGTATAGAGATGATCATTGAATTCACAGGGATTGGTGAAATCACAAAAAGAGTAGAGAGAGAGAAAGAAAAGAGGTTATCACACAATATTGTGAACTCCCTAAAATTGTAGGACTTACAAGTTATCTTACTTAAAAAAATTAGTCTGGGGAAGTAGAATTCTACTTCAGCCAACCTCTACCATATCTTTTATTTCACCAAGAAACATTAAGCAGATACGGAAAAGTTAATAGGAAGGGGGCAGTTGACATTGTACAATTCAGCTTTTAGAATCTTGTAGCTTATGAAGATCAATGACAATTTCAGAGACACTAGAATTAGGTTTTTCCTTAATCTTAGGACCAAGAGCCTCTACAAATGCTTTCTCCCCAGAATTTAAGATGCAGTTCCCAAACAAACAAACCAAAAGAAAAAAAATCCCAGGGAAGCCTGTTGCATAAGAGCACAAAATCTATAATATCCCTTTGAAAATACCAGTCAGAGTTTGTTTTTGAGTGGACAAGGATGGAGAAAAGGAATACAAGCAGAGGAAAAGGCTGGGAGAGAAGACATTTTAGCTTTTAAGCTCCAAACTCCTGAGTCACATTTCAATCTCCTTTGCCATAATTGTTTTAAACACTGCCTCCACTGAAAGATGCCTTTAAAAGTTGCATTAGCTTCCAGATTCCTTGTTTAAAACCCCTCTTTCTGCTGGGTGCCTTGGGATAAAAGCTGTGTTTGACTCACTGGCCTGGCCAGCTGTCAAATTCCCACACTTGCCTAAGCTGCAGCGAGAGCTTCTCCCTCTGCCAGTTGGAGGTACAGGCCCCATTGGCAGAGCAGGGGTTAATGGAAGCTGACCGCAGCAGAGTTGTTAAGGTAATCAATACTACTGAGATACTAAAGCAGCATAAGCCACATTATTGATTGCCAAGCAGATGATAAAACTGTTTATTATGATAATTGCAGGGTCCCTGCAAGATGCTCCCAGTGCTTCCTAAAGCTGTTTACAAACCTAATAAAGATTTGCCAGCCCGAGAGCTTCTATTTTAACCCCCTGCCCCCTTACCCACCCTCAAATATCATGGCCATACCCTCTTTCACCGGGTGATAACTACAGGAATCTCGTCCTCGAGCATACCAACTTGGGAGGTGATGTGTTTTATGAAACCCTCTTCCTGGACCCACTAAGGAACAATCCTTCAACACCCTGCTCCTGAGTCCACTTCATAAGGAAGGAAGTAAAGCAGACAACCCGGCTTTTACATTTCCTACTGAGAATGCACCATAGAATCGCTGGTGTTTTATTACTGGAAGCTCTTCTAGGGCTACTTGCTCCAACTGACATCCATTTGTTACACTGCAAACCACATCACCCTGGTTTGTAATTAAAACTTCTCTTGAGAACTTGGTCCCGTGGACGGAGGGACGTAACCCGTGAAAAAAGGCAGAGTCCGTGACTATGGGTTAGACCCGTAGTCACGTTCTCTGCTTCTCCATGATGGTTCTACCAGGCCATCTCCCCAGAACCTCAGCAGAGAAGAGGAAACAGGCCCCAAATCCTGGCTTTATATATATATATATATAGCTTTATATAGCTATATATATATATATATATATATATATATATATACACTCACCAAATTTTGGTACAAACCAAGCAGTCAGTTTCATGACCACAATCTCCTAGATTTCCAGCACCATCCTATAGTCTTCAGAGCTCCAGTAGGCACCAGTGGGAAAGACTCAGGGCTCTGAAGTCAGAGTCCCCATTTAAACCCCCAACTTTGCCACTTATTATCAGTGCTCTAGGACAAGTAAGCTTTCTTGTCGAGGGCCAATTTCCTCACCTTCCAAATGAGAAGGTTGGTCCAGATCTCTGACTGTCCAACATCTCAGTACCTCAGATACCAGGATAGGAAAACTCCAAAACTAGGAGAGGAAAAGGACATGATTTTCCACAAGAATGGAGAGTGAAGAACCTGAACCCTGAGGGTGGTAAACAAGCCCATCTTTAAAAGAGGAAGAAGTCTGAAGTAAAAGGCCCAGTGGGATGGGAAGAAACCCTCTCCCTCTTTAGCACTATTCCTCTCCAAAAGAAAAGAAAGGGGAAAAATAAAACAAATGAGCAAACAACTCAGCCCCTCAGATCCCAAACCTCCCTTTCAGCTTGACACACCAGACCTACAAATTAGCCAGGCAGACAAGATGCATGTCTGTGTGTTTGCAAGCACGGTTCAATTTCTTGGGCTAGTAGAGACATGAGGTTCTTTTTGCAGACAATTGGCTGTGCTCCTCCTCCTCCCAATCACATAGAAATCAAGAGACTGGAGCCAGTTTTACATAGAGATCAACCTGACTGCCAAAGACCTTGCTATGAACTCACAAATGCCAGAGCATGGCTGGAGGGGATGCACCCAGGGATTAGTTTTAACTCAGTTACCTGCTCTTCTAAGAGTTCCTTGGCAACCAAAAATGGCCCTAGTAAACCAGATGCTTCTCTACTTCTATAATTTTTTTAAGTAAAGAATTTTAAAAAGTAAATGAAAAAAAAAAACATTAAAACTCCTAAAAAAGGAAAAAAAAAGAAAATTTTTCTTCCACAAAGAAAGCTACTTTAATAGACTTGTCTTAGAGTCCATGATATAACCAGGTTAAAGTTAAATGGCTAGAATTGTAATTTCTGTCCCTTTAATTTTCCATTACGTGCCATATATGGTTTGTTCTCTTAACCAGCTGTCTTTGTATCATGAGTACATTGAAAAACATGCTTTACTTACATGTGATAATCTACACTCAGAGATCTACCCATAATGACCAGATGAACACACTCAAAGTCCGAAGAACCATGTGGGAACATTCTAAGTCATGTAGACCATTAGTTCTGATTTGCATTAAAAAGAACAAACCTGTGCCTATTGGGAATTCATTTCACTATGTTCCAGAGCCCAGCAGGCTCTCCCAATCTGAATGCTAAGAGTTCATTGTTTTACTTAGCTCCTAAGTCATATGTTGTAACTTTACATTTGCAATGCTATATGTATTCTTCTTACTTTTTTTTTTTAAAGTGGTGGTGGTTTAATTAATTACAAATTTCCCTAAATGATTTCTCAGCATTTGGTTGGGACCATATGGTCATTCTATCTGCAAAAATCAACCTACATTAAGAATTATTTTCCTGGATTATCAGTCACTTTAAAATATTAATAAATATTTTCCAGCAAAATTCATGGTTGAAATTAAACATAAAATTACAAATCTAAGACTGTCATTTTTCATTTTAAAACTTTATTAACATGAATGCAGAGGCAGAAGGGGAAGCAAACAAAAGAAGCAAAGATGTGGTCCAATTCCACTGGGAGTCAACTCCAAAGAGCTAAAGAACACGGAAAGAGACTCAAGTTCAGAATGTTTAAATAAATATTTTGTTGTATTTATAATAATGATATATTAATCTTCTAAGATATCTTAACATTTTAACATTTCCAGAGGGGGGAAAAATATCATCTGAAAGGAAAGAACAAACCATAAGGACCATGACCATTCTAAGAGCAATCAAAGGGCATAGATAATTTGAACTACACAACTCTTGAGTAATCCTAATGCTACTTTGCATGAAGTTTTAGGTCAATGATGATGACTGAAAGGAGTAACATCTAAAAATTTAATCAGAGTGTTAAAATTATATCCTCCCTCTTCACAGACAAATTCCATCATTCAAAACTCCATTTAAGAAGTAACTTCTACACAAGACTTTTTGCCTACTCCAGACAAGCTGAATTTAGAAATTTTAACAAAAGTAACCCAGAAATCGGCACAGGAACTTTATGCTTCTAACCCTTATCAACAACTCAGGAAAGGCGATCTGGTCATAAACCATTTGTCACTTCTTGGATATTTCAGAGAGTAATTGGTTCTGACCATGATGTTCCTCACATTAGCAAATTACTCCTCATCTGTCCTTCCCTTAAGCCAGCCAACATCCTGGACCCTTCCAGGGCCAGAATTCCCTCTATCCAGGGAGCTAGTTGTGCTTGATAAGAGATCACACCAAACATTCTGGAACTACCCTGTCACCACTACCCCATCTACCCTAAAACCTACATCTCAAATAACAAGCATTTTACAAAAAATGCTCTTCCTCTACCTCCTTAATCTATGAAGTCCAGATTTTGCCTTTGAGTGAATGATTCTACAATTGCAGGAGACTTTTCTCAGACAGAAAGTTCATGTCTCTGCAGAATTAATGATGGGATAATGGATAATACAGGTGTTCAGCACTTTGTCCTCAGGCCGCCAGCCCTGTGACCCACATATCTTTTTCTGCCTGCTCTTCACTGATGCCCCAATATGCTAGAGGCCTAAAAACACTGGGCTTGAAGTCAGAAGAAATAAGTCATATTCTAGCTCTGCCATTTTCTAGTCCTGTAACCTTGATCAAATTTCCCACCTATAAAAAAGATAAATATAAATAAGCCAGTCAGGTGGGCAGTACAAAGATCAAATGAAATGTAGGAAGAAGAAAGGAGGGGAGGAAGGGAGGAAGGGAAGAAGGAAGGAGGGAGGGAAAGAAAGAAAGTGAAAAAGAGAGAAAAAGAGAAAGAGAGAGAAGAAGAAAGAAAGAAAGCTGGCTTTGGAATTTGAGACCCTGAGTTCAAATCCCAAATCTTACTATTTTACCTGTTTGAGGCTCAGAGAATTTAAGGGGTTTGTTCAAGAACAACTTCCTCATTTGTAAAATGAGAGGGGGTAGGAAGAGGTGATTTCTAAGATTTTTTTTTTCCAGATTCAACTCATATGATCTTCCAGAAATACAAACCCTCCAACAACTAAACATTAGAGAGAGAGAGACTAGAATTAAAGCTTCCAAACAGACTAATGAAGAAATGTGTTAGAGGGATTAATTTGGAGGGGAGAAATATAAGCCAGAGAGGAAGTCAACGAATGGCTCACTCTGGATTCTTTTTACAGATACAGAAAGGCAGGTGTGCACACATATACCCCTACAAGTCTATATATTCATGCCTATACACACATGAAATATGTATATACACAGCTATAAAAAGTGCTACTGGAGACAAAGACTAGTTACGTGACCCTGTACATATCACTCCATCTGTTAAACAGGAATAATAACAGCACCTATCTCTTTCGATTGTTTCGGGGATAAAATGAGATTAAAAACAAAGTACTTTGCAAACCTTAAAGCACAATATAAAAACCTATTTAAATAACTAGCTAGGTAAACATGTATGTGGGTGTGCATGAGTAATTTTGTATCTATAATATATATACAAACATATACATATGTTTGTGGGCGAATGCATATCTAATACCTGCATCTCCACACATATACATACATTGTATGTATATATCTGCCCTCTTAAACCAGCTCTCCTTACAGACCAAGTGCTCACCCTTCCTTCCTTTTTTGAGCATTCCCAGCAGGGTTGTTGCTTTTTTAACACCAGAATGTTAGGTGTTCCTGAAGCTAACCCATTTTACACTCTCCTTCCAAAGAAAGCTGCTGCCAGAAGTTAGTGTTCCCCCAGCAGACCCCACAAGCTTTCCTCCTTTGGCATGTCTATCCAAAAGGTGCTGTTTAGAGAGAGGGTCTCCAAGTTATCTGAGCTAAAGCTATGCAGGACAATCAGCAGAGAAGGCATAACTGCCTCTTCCAAGGGCTCTGGACCTCACTGCACAAATTCCCCCAGAGGCCCTGCTGGGTCCCAAACCCACACAGAGGCATGTGTTTGCCTCCAGGTTTACCTACCAAAGGAAGGGCTCCTTGCTGATGGATGCCAGCACTTTTCTAGGTTTTAGTTAAAATGGGACTAAGGGGAAAGAGAGTTATTGAAAAGGAATGAGTCATCTTCAGGTGTCCATGGGACATCTGCCTGTTCCCCCAGCACCCCAAACTCAGTCTGACTAATGGTCATCTCATCTCAAATATTTGCTCCTCTTCGTTCTGACTTCACCATTTCTACATCTCCTTTTCTGGAAGCTTGTCAGCTCTCTCTCCCAGCCAGTTATCAAGTTGTGATTCAAATTTCATATATTCTCAACTTCTTACTCTCCAATTTCTCCATTGGTCCTGTCATCCTCCTCTCCCCAGATCCTTCAGGAACATTATTTGAGAAATTTCTCCCCAAGTCTCTCATCCTAACCCCACTGCTTCAAAACCTTCCTTGCTGTCTTTATTCTTCCCTCCCTCCAATTTATCTTTCACATGCATGCCAAATAAATCTAAGATGCACAGAATGAAATAATATATTTTAAAGCACTTTGCAATTCTTAAAATGTCAATATTCACATAAGTCATTTTTGTTATTATTAATCTGGCTAGAGGATCATTATTTTGAAATTGCAAGTGAATTTGGATTCCATTTGGTCCAATCTCACCTATATTTCTTTACAAATGAAAGCACTGGGCACTGGTGAGGATCAAGTAATTTGCCAAGGCCCCACAGGTGGCAAGGAGCAGATTATAAGCTGCATCCTGGCCTGACTCCAAGTCTAGCCTGTCACTTCTTGGCTCAAAATAATCCTTCAAAAGCTCCCTATTGCCCTCAGAGCAAAGTTAGGTAGATATTCCAAGACACCCACAACATGGTATCTCTATATCTCCTACTCCTTCCCCACAATAATCTATTGACAACTAAATGAGTCACAATTGCCCTTATTTTATCTTCGTCCCACCTCCATGCCTTTGTTTGACCCGGATATCAAGTATGAAATCTGCTCAGCTGTTGGATTCTTACTCATTTTTAGGATCAACCGAGTGACATGGGGAAGTTTAGCGTAGAGAAAGACATACCTAGATGAGGCAAGATAGCTTTCTTCAAATGTGTGAAGGGCTATCTTTGCGCAAGAGGGACTAAAATGGTCTCTTCAGTCCCAGGGGACAGAACCAGAAAGAATGGGTGGAAGTGTTAAGGAGAGTCATTTAGGCTTACATGGAGGAAAATTGGAGGGTCACTGGTGGTCTTGGAAAGTGATGGGCTCTCCCCTCATTCCAAATCTTCAAGCAGAATCTGTGGCTATAAGCCAAGTGTGGAGTAATGGAAACCCCTGGTAATAGTGCAATTATATCTGAGGTGGGATTTGAATTCACGTGTGCTCTAAATCCAATATTCATTCTATTACATCAAGGTGTCACTCCATTAGAGAGAGCTCTTGTGAAAGGTACTCTTTGTAGATTACTCATCTTTCTGAAGGTAAATATAGCTGTAGAAATTGTACTACTTTTAGCATTTTGTTGAAGAATCGAGAAATTAGTCCAATAAATCCCAGCATCAGCTGCCTGAGATTACAATTCTAAGAAGTGAATTCTAAATCCTAATACTATAACCATATGTGGTTAATGAAATATTTATTCCCTCCTTCATGGTCTAATTCAGGTACCGCCTTCTTTATGAAGCCTTCCCTAATCCTCCCAAAAGCTGCCTTAAACATAGCAGGTGCTTAATAAACAGTTGTAAACAATTCAAAATAATTATTTTTTCTATTGGAAAACAATCTCTTGTTTCAAAATAGGCATCAGACTGCTGAATTAAATATTTTCTGCCAAATATCATAATTTCCATACACTCTTCTTTTTGTGATTCTTTTTTTTGGGGGGGGAGGGAGGTGTCAGTAATTCCTTTTCATATAACTCTCCTCTCCATTGTCTGTCTCAGAACTTCTTCAGGTGATTTTTATTGGGAAAAAGAGCTAGAAGAGGTGAGGGCCACAGAAGGAGGGGTAAATGAAGTCTGTTTCCCATCTTAGAAGACACCTTGGGGATGATCTAGTCCAGACCCAGCCCCAACCTCCTGACCCCCTGCCTCCCCTCATTGTACAATGGAGGAAACTAGGACTCCAAGAGAGAAGATGATTTGACCAAGTCACTGAGGGAATTGATGGGAGTAAGCCTGGACCCAAGGCCTTCTGTTCTAAGTCTGATACTCATCCCACTCTGGACCCTGCATCTCTCTCAAGTCTCTGAATCATCCTGGTTGCTCATCAAGGCCCCCTGGAGAGATCCCTTCCCTGACTCCCAAGTCTCTTTCCTCAGAGAATTCATAAGTTCAGAAGACATCAGTAGATAGATGTGGGAATTCGGGAAACATCAGCCAACTTTGAATTATACTTTTATCAAAATGAATTTCTTCTGTCTCGAAGGATTCTAATCCTCTGGGGATATTCCCAACCACCTGCAACTTCCAAGGTGATTAGAGTCACAAACACCTAGGTATCATTGGCAAACTGTGCCCATTCACCCTCCACTTCCTCCTCCAAACAATTAATACATTTAATAACTCTGACCCGAGACGGAATCCGAAGGCACCTTCTATTAACCTCTCCCCACTACCAGCAGCAGCAGCAGCAGGTCTATACCAGGATTCTTCTGTTTCCTATCACTTAATTGTTTTTTTAATCCACAACAAGGACTGCACTCCACCCTGTGGTTTTATTCCCTCTTAATCTTTTATGAGGGACCTTATCAAAAGCTTTTAGAAAACACAAGTAAATGGTACCCACTAGGTCATCTTTATTATTTTAGAAACTTTTTCCCCTAAAGAAATTACCTATTTTAATATTTTAAAGAGTTTTTAAAAGACCTTTCTCTCATGCAGGCTGGCGACTCAAGCTCCACCGAAGTTGCCACACTAACTCATCCACAGGAGAGTCTTGTTCAATTTCCCTAGGAGAAAGGTCACAATCTGCTACAATAACTCCTGGGACTTCCTATGGTTCCAAGATCGTGACTCTCGACACGACAGAGTTGATCCTGCTCAAACTTCCATGCAATGGGGCCAATTAA
Organism: Myrmecobius fasciatus; assembly: GCA_023553655.1. NCBI lineage: Eukaryota > Metazoa > Chordata > Mammalia > Dasyuromorphia > Myrmecobiidae > Myrmecobius > Myrmecobius fasciatus. The sequence goes on from JAJPUD010014657.1 coordinate 27,459, forward strand.
TGCTTTCCCATCACTAGCCCCATCCCACCAATTTAAAAATTTGTCCTAGCTCTCTGCACTCCAGGCCACCTGGCACAGGTGTGGAGTCCACCATCCGAGCTCCTGGAGAAGAGGGGCTGCTTATCCTGCTCTTTGTGTGCTCAGCACAGGGCTCTGCTTAACATGTTCCTTTGTTCCTTCACCCTTTCCTTCATTAACCCCATATACACAAGCATCCTAAATACTGGGCACTGTCAAGTAGGCTTTTTAGACTTTTTTCGAGGTGCTCATCATTAAACAAAACAAATGCTTGAAGGACATCTCATCTGATTGCTAACTTCATCTTCCATGGTTAGGGGGACGAGGGAATCTTCCAACCTCTCAGCTGTCCCCTACCTGCAAGGAGCCAGCTTGTTGATGTTTGGACACCATTTATTTTCCCTGGTAACACCTGTTTCATTGCCGCTATTATTTTTAATAAGCACTTTGCAGCAGACTCAGCCCTGAGCTCTGGGGCAGGTTTTCCTCCTGATGGAACAATTAAAGATTCGAGGGGGGGGTGTTTCTGGTCCTCCAAAATGATTTTCTTGGCAGGCTTAAAGGTAAATCATCTAGTTAAATGGATATTCCTTGAAGAGATGCCTTCGGGCAAGGTTCAAACACTTCAGTGTCATTCTAGAATTCCTGTCTGATGTGATGGATTCAGGCCAAATAAGATGGTCAACATAATCCAAGGCTCCTAACCTGAGAATTGTCAACCTTCATTTCATTTGACAAGCATTTATCAAGCACCTACTATGTGTCAGGAACTGCTCATTATAGACCTACTGGTTTTACTTGATGCAATCACTTCAAATTACTCTCTCCTCTAAATATTTATGTAAGATTCCCATTACTAATTCACTTGGGGACACCATGCAAATCATTCCCCCAAATCAGCTTAATATCATAGTAGTGACATTAACAAGTTCAAAGAAAAAAAAGTCAAAATGAAAGTAGACTCCTGATTAGCCTTCTTTATTGTTGGGGTAATAATTTACCAGTACCAAGCCAAAAGAGCATATCCATTAAAAGCCTTGATAATTTGACCACAATGGCTCCTGGAAAAGGCAAAGTTATTCTTGATTCCGAGTCCCACTGCTCACATCTCAGGTCTGAACTCCACTGGGAGACTGATGAAAACCGTAAGCCAAATCGCTTCATTCCAGGAAGGTAACATTTTAGATTTTAGAAAGTGGAGGTGGGGAAGGAGGTAAGTAAACAGAGAAAGAGAAAAGCAATTCAGATCTCTTGCAATTCAAAAAGGAAGGAAAACAAATGGCACCTATCTCTATGACATGCATCCCCTCTTTCTCCAAATCCATGGGGTTACAATCTCCCTCTCCCCAAAATCGTTCTCAAATTTTTCTGGGTCTTAAGTTTCCTGCAAATACAAAAATCATGCAGGCTGTCCACAGTGGTCATTCTCTTTGATCTGTCTGCAGCATCTAACACTAATCCTACTGCATGATCCCAATTCTCCCATGACCTCTCTGTCTCCCTTTCCTCCTCTTCTCTAAATGTAGCTGTTCCTGTAGCTTCTCCCTTTGGACCTCTTTTATGGACTTTCTTTCGTATAGATCTCATTCATTTCTACAATTTCAAGTACAGTGGATTTAGTTGGTAAAAGTATTGGGACTTGGTTCCAAACATCCTTCTTTTGTCTATGACCTGTTGAGTGTTGGACAGGTTAATGACCTGTTTCTCCATTTGTAAAATGAAAGAGATCCACTAAATGTCTGCTAACAACCTATCTCTAAAATAATGTTCCCTTATGTAGGCAACTTCCAAATTAATCTTATCTCCCCAGTCCCTAAAACTTTCCCAAGTTGTAGCACTGCAACTCCAATTAATTATCTTTTAGGCATTTCCACTTGAATTTTTAGCTCCTCAGAGTCTATCTACCTGAGACTAAACTCAATCTTTCCTCCAATGATATATTCCTCTTCCAAACTTTATTTTTTTTAAAGAGAATTACTACCTATCTTCTCAAATGGCACGAAACCTGAATCATCTCCAGTCATCAGTCACCAAGTTCTATCTACCTCAATAAATATGGCTTCACTGCTAGGGGTAGCCTTTTTAAAACAGTGAACCTCAGCCCACCCATGCCTTCTCATTCTGTGCAAAGTTGCCCTATATCTTCCTGAAAAGGATGTGCTGAGGACTTTGTACTTATTCACATGACATAATATTAAGTATCAATGGAGCATAAGCTCACTCCTTCTACCACAACTTCCTTTTCTGTTCATACAAGTCTTTGATGGCATCCTTTATACTGTTTCTACTACATAATGCTTCTTCTCTGTTAATGGCAGCTATTTCTATCCACCATGCATTTCTCCACTGTCCTTTCAGTGACCCCCAATTCTAATTCTTAAGGGAAAGTGTATTTTCTGAAGCAGTCTTATAGCATCTCCTGAAGAGCACTGGTATTATAGCTTGTTGTTCCACAAAGAAACTCCAGAGTTTTAGGAATAGTACTGAGCAATACTTCAAATGCATCCCAGCACATTCTCCTCTGTAATTTTGGGCCCAGTTCATTTTCCATCTGCAGTCTTTCCAAGATCTATAAACTGTTGGATCAGCTCTAAAGGCTGTTCATCCAACTGTATTCATAGCCTGAACCTAAAAAAAAGGATCCTTCCACTTCCTTTTTCCTGTGTTGATAGAACAGCCAAATTCTTGAGTGGTTATGGATGTCATTTAGGAAGCTCTGCAATATTCCGATGTCATCTGTAGAAGAGATCATCTGAACATCTCTATTTCACAGGGAATCCCTCTTCCATTTGCATCCTGCACAAGACATCTACTAAGACAGTGGCAAACTCCTTTGGCAAGCATACCACTCCATGTTAAATGCCTCCCTGGGCATTAATAAAGAGGTCAGACAAAGTGTTCTGTTGTGCCTTTTAACGGATTTTGTATGGTTCCAACACATGCAAGGAAGATACCCGGTGGGAAGAACGTTTTCATGGAGATTATTTACTAAATCATGGGTTGTGGAGGCATCTTTTTAAAAAAAAATATTTAACAAACAACAAGAACAGTAAAATCTTACATTCTTTCCACCTTCCCTACTTCTGCAGTCAGCATCTCTCAAGTATGTCTCTTCATTTCCACTATTCTTAGTCAGGCAGCCATCCCCCTTCTTGGACTATTGCAGTAGCTTAATTTGCCTCCTCCACCCCAACCCACTGCTTCCAGAATAATCTTCCTAAAATCCAGCTCTGCTCATCTCACTCTCCTACTTATAAACCCTCAGTGGTTTCCCACTATCTAGCAAATTAGGTCTGCCAAGAATTCAAGATATGCCAAAAATATGGCCAACCTGCCTTCCAACAAGTTCAAGTTCAGAAAACATTGTTCAAACTTTAAAGCCCTACAGAAATGTCAGCTATTAGAAATTACCTTTCAAGTCTCATCTCCCACCATGCCTCCTACACATTCCTTTTCTGTAAATAACATTGATTGCTCAACTTCTATTCTTCAAACATATTCTGTGCTTTCTTCCATAACAACTTCTCTGTCTACAATGCTCTGCCCCTACCTGCCTATTGAAATTTTATCCATTCAAATACTTCTTTCATCCCCACCTCTCCTTCCAATGGGCATGGCACCTCATCCTCAATACCTCTAATGATTAGTCCTCTCACCTCTTTTGGGGTAATCAGATGAATAACCCATCCCAAAGTTAATCAAGTCAAGAATCCCAAGACCTCATTCAAAGGGCTGCTAGAGTGGTGCAATGAAAGAACTGTTGATGGATACAACCTCCCTTGCTCAAGAGTTACTGGATCTTCCTCATCTCCTCGGCAAATGAGTATTTCCAGCAGGCTCCACTATGTCCTCAAATAACAACATTGACGTAGTGCACTTCAAGATTTGCAAAGTGTTTCATGAACACTGTCTTATTATCAATCCCATCTTACAGATGAAGAAATTAAAGCTGAAAGAAGTTTCTTCTTCCAGGGTCGCACAACTAGGAAATGTTTGGAAGCAGCATCTGAAGGTAGGTCTTCCTGACCTGGACTGATCCCAAGGCCAGTATTCTGTCCATGACACCATGGAGCTCAAGGGGCAAACAAGGAAGCACCAAGTTACATGTAAGCTCCCAATGAAAATGATATGGACTTTCCTTTTGGTACAATAATGCTAAAACTTTTTTTAAACTTTTCCTGGATCATTGGGTGCCCCATTCATTAAAATAGATTGAATTATCAGAATCTGGAGAATGCTCTCTCATCAAAATAAAATAACTATCAGGAAGAAGAGTCATTTATCTTTGACATAGACTGGCAACCAAATGGCACAATGGAGAGAGCACTGAACTTGGAGTCAGAAAGATGGGGAGCTCAAATCTGGCCTTATTTACTTATTAGCTGTGTGATGCTGGACAAGGTACTTAAATCGTCTGCCTTGGCTTCCTCATCTGTAAAATGGGGCAAATGATAGCACCTCCCTCTCAGGGTTGTGAGGACCAAATGATATAACATTTGTAAAGGGTTTTGCAAAACTCAAAGTTCTTAGTGCCAGTTATTATTATTGTCATAATTATCAGCATTAAAGCCTTTATGAGCCAGATAATTAAGATGAAAAAGAAAGTATGAAGTAAACAGTTAAAAATCTTTTAAAAGTATGTTGAAATTGGCATAAGCTTTTTTATGCATATGAAGGCTGAGCCCTCTGTAAAAAGCAAACCATGGTAATAGGTAAGGTGATAGCTGTTAATCTGGTAAATCTAGGCTGCCACATGCTAAAGAGAGTTTCTGGCAATGTAGAGTTAAGTTTACCTTCCTGATAAGAATCAGCTAAATACAGACTGGTTTGACCAGTACCCTGAGTGCAGGATCAGAGCAAAGAAAAAAAGCAGGGGGGGAGGGGGGAAGGTGAAAGAATCTTAAGGTCAATCTGGTTTTGCTAACATTCTAGACATAGCCGACTACTGTGACTAAGGACTAATACTGTGACCGCTCTAAATGCTCAGCTGGTAATGCAAGCAGGGAAGCTGGGCATTTCTTACTGCCAAATTGAGGTTCCTACAGAACTGTGGGGTACCTCTTGGGGGTGTCCCAACATCTGGATCTTTGCTCAGAAAGAAGAACAAAAAAAATCCATTTCAAATCCCAATCTGGAACAGAACAATTTTGTCTGGCTATCTCCTATGCAATCATGTCACATAACTGTTCTTGCTCTCAAGGGTCAATTGTAGAATTGAAGATGTTACTTTGGTTCACCTCAGGGTGAAATAAAAAGCAGCCTTATTAGCACGACTGAAAGTTAAGATATAGTGCTAGGTACTGACTATTACTTTCTGAAGATCCAAGGGTTTGTTTAAGCAATTGCTGGCTTCCCTCAAAGGCTCTCCAAATTGAGCAATACAGTTATTTCCCCCCTTCAAGACTCCAGTTATTGAGTAAGAGCTTTTTCCTCAGGGCTTCCTCTAATGAGATTTATGGTCATTCACCTACTCTTCCTGTACATACAACAAGCACAACTATAAGGTAAGGAGACCTACTTCCACGATCCATGCAAGAAACTGACTTCATGACTCTATGGTAAGACCCCCAAAGCAGAACTCCCTAGGGACCCACATGTCCACACCATTCAACTCCACTGCTATTCCCACTGGACATTAGAGCATCTTTCATTTTTTAGCATCTGAGAGAAGATGAAACAAAAATGACTGTGGTATATAATCTAAATAAGAAAAAAAAATCAAGATTGGCACCAAGAAAAACAAATACTGATCTCAGACACATGAGCTTGCTTACATCTTGCTTCATCTGGGGAAATACTCTTCTGGATGTTTTTCCACTCCTACAGCCAAAACCAATATAGCTCTTATGACAGAGTGAGTATAAGTTCCCTGAGGACAGGGACGATGTCCTTTCCTCCTTTGCATCCATTCTGCCTAATTCACTGCCTGGCACATACTAGGTACTGAACAAATGTTTATTGGGTGAATGCCCAGTCTTAAATGATTGCTTTCCTTATTTTCTTTTGGTTTTAATTCTGAGCAGGAACTATAACTAATTTGGCCTGAGTGGAGAAGAAACAAATTATTCCTGAGACTTTATAGAACTCCCTTCTCAGAAAAAGCCTCCCCTTTGACATTTGAAATTACCTAAGTCATTGCTATGATCAATGGGTATTTCATTGACTAGGAGTGACATTTATAGATTTTTTAAAGGAACCACCTGTTCAGTCAGGACTTCTCCCTTGAGATATGTCCTTTTATTATGTCAGACTCTCTTGATTTCTTTAAAATCCTTTTTAAAAAACCCTCTTTTCTTAAGGGATGTCATGTAACTTGAAAATTCAAGGACTTTACAATGATGTCAATCAATGGTCTGGATGTGTTTTCTTTGATGAGAGGCTACCACTCTATTTAATCTCAAATATGATCATAGATTTAGAGCTGGAAGGAACTTTATGCTTAATCATTGCTGGCCTAATAACTAATTACAAGATGCAAAGAGCATCAAATAAGATTTCACCTCTAGGTGCACAGTGTAGGTTTGGGGAGGAGAGACACATAAAAGGGGGGGCACATTGAGAGAACAAACACAAGAAAGTTATTCAAGAAGAAGCTTTTGCAGAATGGAGAGAACCCAAGGGAGGAACCAATTGGATAACTTTTTAGACTTACACCCCCCCCCCCCGCAGCTTCCCATGGGCTGCTAACTCACGGCCATCACCCAAAGTTAACTACTCCCCATGGGGTCAAACTTGCTCTCCAACCCAGCAGCCCCATCCTTCCGGACACTGACAAGTGCCTTCCTCCAGCAAAGGAACACTATGTGGTTCAGCGTGCACGAGAACATTGAGCATTAGTTTCCCTTTAAAACGAACATTATACCTAATGCCAGGGGCAGTGGGGAGTCGAAAGCAAACCCACCAGACATATAAATCAAAGCAGCGGCTTCTGAATTAGCCCATCTCCCTCATGCAGTATTTAAATATTTACTTCATTCTCTCTCCCTACACTTACATTGTCTCTATCCAGGAGAGTATCAGAATTAGCCTAGAAAGCAGCGCTGGGAAACTAAAGGATTTCACAGGCCAAATCAATCCAGATTCGACTCTTAACAGCGGTACCACCAGGGGGAAAGGGAAACATAGAAAACAGTTAATTCTTGGCTTGTTGTTTTGGCTTCAGGCAAGGGAAGGTGTACATGCTGCTTTGGAGGGAGAGCTTGGAACATGCTGAGGCTGGGCCCCGCTCCAAGAGCCCCAAGGGGGACAGTGCTGGCTCCTAAATCTGGAAGCACAGAAGGCTCTTCTCCAACAGGTAGAAGAGTCTTGGGCAGGGGGAGAGAAAGAAAAGAAGTGGGGGGGATGTCCTTGGGATCCTTCCCCTTATCCAGTGTCCAGCTGCCCGAACCCAGGGGAGGGGGGTTGGGGTAAGAAGCGAGGGGAGGCACAGAGGAAAGCTAGAAGGCTCTTCAGAAAGCTGATGGGTGTGAGGAATGAGTATTAATTAAAAAGTCATCCTGAAACAATGGTCTTTTCATATGTCGAGCCTGCCCGACACAAAGCTGAGCTTGTTCTAGTGGGAGGGTTCAGTTTTAACTTCTTTTTTCCCCCCAATCATTTCCTAGTGTCGTGGCAACTTTCGGCTTCTTGGCCTATTCAGGGCCATAACCACTAGACAGCCAGAGGATCCTCCCAACATGTCTGCTCTACTTTGTAAGCAATGGGGTTCAGAGACAAAGACACAAGGGAAGCTTCTGAGACCCAAAGAAACCCTGGGTACTTCTGTGAAGAGCCCCCCATGGCCACTAAACATGGGACCGTTCATCAAACAGACATTTCCCTCTTAAAACTGTCCCAGAGCTGCCGTACCCTGGCAAACAGGGCCAGCAGTCATGTGCCTAGAATAGATATTCTAACAAGGAAGAGAAAAAGCTATTAAAACCTAACAGTCAAACTGTATGAATCGGCTCCTTTTGACTCAGGACTACTGAATCCAATCCATTTTTTCTATGGACAAAGCACTGTCCACTAGGCATTGGAAAAAAATTAATTTTTTTAAATGACCCCTTCCTCCAAGATCTTTATAACCCACCATATACATACATATACACAAGTCTGCCATAATGCAAAGGGCCAAAGGGCAGCCAGAAAAATCTGAGGGGGCAGAAATCCCTCTCCCAGATGAGCCCAAAGGGGTGCTATCCCAGCTGGACTTACAAGGACAAGCTGCAGGCAGAAATGGAGGGAGCCCCCACCACGGGGAGGGGATCAGGCAGGAATGGAGGGCAGAAAAGCCCGACGTTTGGCTGTGAGCAACAGGTTAAGGCTGAAGAGGGCCTGGGACAGAAGGTCAGGAGCCAACACCTACGTTTTAGTCAGTGGAGAAAGAGGAAGGAAGGAAGCAGCATTCACTAAGCACCCATTATGTGCCTTGCACACTGCAGATCTTGCTGCCCAACAACCTTGGGTGGTAGGTGCTATTAATGCCCCCATTGTACAGCCAAGGAAACCGAGGCAGGTATGACTGGCCTGGGTCACACAGCTAGTAAGCATTATTTGAAACAAAATTTGAACTCGGCCCTTTCTGACTACAGGCCCAGTGCTCCACCCACAGTACCACCCCACACTACTACGGAAAAACCGTATAATGGAAAGGTGATTGGTATTGGTGGAACAAAGGTCAGAGAGGGCCCAATAAACCAAGGTGACCTCGCAAATAGGACGGACAGTCAGGCAGAGCAAGGGGCAGGGCTGCATCCAATTCGGTCAAGGCCACAGGGCCTCGGGAAGCTCTGGGCCTAACAAATCAAGACTCTGAAGGGCAGGGCTCCCCTCCATTTCTGAACAGCTTTCTGAGGTACCAATGGGTCATCTAGGCAGAGATATCCACCAAGTACTAGGAAACACAGAATTAAGAAAGACACTATCTCCAACAGAATCATTAAGCTCAGGTTAATAAATTGGATTACCAGAGGAGACAAAGAAAGAGTGGAGAAGTAGGAGGAAAACCACAAAAAGTTCAATCCTTCCATTTCCTGGAAGCCAGGAGTAGTTAAATGATATGTTCAGTCCAACAGCGGGATCTGGAGTGAGCCCACACATCTCTGAAAAGTTTTGCTCGGGCAACACCTCCAAGAAGAGGATCTTTTCTGATCTCCACCACCATTATCATTCCTTACTTCCAGAAATAATTTTTAATTACTTTAGGAGAGCTTTGTATGCATTTATCTAAGCTTCTGTGGTTATCTTCCCACTAAAATAGAAGCTCCTTGAGGTCTGGGATTATTTTATTTTGGTCTTTTGGCCCCAAATGCCTCGCACAGTATCTGACACATAGCATGCACTTAATGAAATTTTATACAATTGTAAAAAATGGACTTGTGGCAGTTAGTGACAACAGAGCAAAGTTCAATTGATCAGCCTTCCTCTTGAACACCCAAAAGGGTTAAGGACTTGCCATTCAGTCCATTTCCTAGTTCTTTCCTCCTTTACTCTAGAACCTCCTAAGACACTGAACCACAGATAATTTTTAAAATTTCTTTTTTTTTTTTTTTTTTTTTTGCTGAGGCAATTAGGTTAAGTGACTTGCCCAGGGTCACACAGCTAGGAAGTGTTAAGTGTCTGAGGCCAATTTTGAACTCAGGTCCTCCTGACTTCAGGGCTAGTATTCTATCCACTGCGCCACCTAGCTGCCCCCAATTTTTAAAATTTCAATTCAAGCATTCCACATGCTTTATTATGCCGTTCAGAATCATCCATCATATTTACTTTGAAATCCAGTGACACTCTATAGGCCAAACACACATTTCCACGAAGGAAGCTAAATTCTGCAGAGAACATAGAAATATCTACAGGAGGATTTCCACAAGCCCTATATATCACTGATGAAAATTTCCATTACTTTTTTTCCCCCAAACATACATACCTTCGGCACTTACAGTAAATATCATAAATAATTAAAACTAAGTAACCTAAGTACTTTTTTGCGAAGTACTTGATTTTTTTTTAATCTGGGCTCTCAATAACTTGCAAGATTCAATAATCTACAAAAGTTTTCCTGACACCAGCACAGTGGCATTCAATTGTGTAACTACCTTCCCTAAATTTTTTGATATTAAGTACTCTATGAAAGATAAACACATTCGCAGAGGAACAAAAGGTGACTCTTGTCAGGAACAAACACTCCTTTTACCACCAAATTTATTGTTCTTGGAGCAGATGTAGTCTCATGATCAGGAGGCCTTTACCATGTGGGATTAAATCATTACCAAAAAGTTATGTATAAAATAAAAAGTTATATATACAGCAACTTCCCAGTGACTTTCACTAGAAAAGTGACAGTTTGCTTTTTTTGAGGGAAAAAATGGTGCTTCTTTGTGTACACAAATACAGTGTGGGAGAGAAAAGAAAGACCAAGATAAATTGGTGGTACACAAAAATAATTAAGGGGTCTCTCCAGGAACTGCAAGTTAACAACAAAAGGACTTTTTAAAAAAGCAACATTAAATGGGTTTCCACAATAGCACAAGTTAAAACTCTGAAAACTAATGTTCTAAGTAGCAGAAAATGTAGAAAAATATAGCTCCTAAGAGTCAAAACTTCCCCATTCCCTTTCTCTCTCCAACAGAAGGGAGCCTATTTTGGGAGGGGCACTCCCAAGGTGCATTTCAATCTCCAAACAATGCTCCTTGTCCCAGAGCATTCACTGTCAATTCTTCTACCTCATGTAGAATCCTCCCTTCTACTTTATGAAGTACAATTAAAATTCCACATAAATCAAGTCTTCAGTCTGCACATGACCAACCTGTCCCTTTCTTTTTAACATCTGCAGCAGGAAATCCCATAAAAAATGGATATATAATGTGAAAAGAAACCTAAACTTCTTACACAATAGATTATACATAGCAGACATAGCATATTAGAACAGAAAGAGACTGTTGGGATGATTGTAGGGACTTGCCAAAGGTCAGATAGTCAGTGGGTAGCAAAAGCTAGGTCCAGAACCAGGCTTCTTCCCTCCTAAGCCAGCACATATTCTAACTCCCTAGATGCCAGACCACAACACAGAACTGCTAAGCTCTGCCAATGCATGGAGTTTCAGGGATGTTATTAATGACATGTTATTTAATGCCTGATCCATAAAAGCGCCCATTGATCAAGCAGAATATACTGTCCTGAATCTAGGTGAAATATCAAATGACAAATGAGATAATGTATGTAAAGCACTTTGCAAACTATATAAATGTCACCTATTATTACTTTGAAAAGTGTAACATTTCATACAAAATATCTATAGATATCATCATCAATTCAATTATACAGAACAAGTCTCAAAATTTACAGTGGGCAGTTCATTTTTTACTTCTAGAAATTGACTGGCACCAAGTTTGCACAATATGGCATGAGATAAAGAGGTCTGAGTCTGGAAGTCAGAAATCCTTAGCTTTGAATCCATGCTCTGTCATTTAGTCTATATGTGTCCAATAGCAAATCATTTCAGCTCTCTGGACCTCAGTTTCCTTAACCATGAAATGAAAGGATTGAACTAGAGAGCCTCTATGATCCTTTCCAGTTCTAAATTTATGATGACAAAATTATATTCAAGTGTCACCAGACAAGATTTACTTACTTTTTATAGTTACAAACTAGTATTCCAGAGATATTCTTTTAAAATGTTAATTTAAGATATATATATATTTTTTAAAACATTCTTTTAAATTCTTTTAATCCCTACACAGCAGGGATTGTGAACCTTTTTTGTGTCATGAATCTCTCAGAGAGTCTGGCAAAGCCTATGGACTCCTTATCAGAATAATGTCTGTTACCCACATTCCACATTGCTTTTGTCACTCTATTTTTATGTATGTAGCAATACATTCTGACACAATGTGTATGTCCTAAACACTATGGAAAATACATTTCCACACCTTACCTGATATATGATCAAAGAATGCAAACTGACATCTCAAAAGAAGAAATCTAAGTTATTGACAAATATGTTCCAAATCACTATTAATTAATTAGAAAATGCAAATTAAAACAATTTTGGGATTCTGTTTCTATTCACTAGATTGTCAGAAATGGCCAAAGTCACCTGCTTCATTCCCCCCTCCAGAGTCATCAGGATCCAGTAGCCAGACACAGATCAGGAGATGGTCCTGGATCCAGCGAGAGACTTTGGTCTGCTTAAGATTTAGCAGGTCTCAGTTTGACTGAGGCAAATATTTTCTATTTACCAGGGGCCCAATTGGCATCTTCATCATTTTGACTAGATACAATTGTGTATTATTGTTCTCTTCTTACATGTCCCTTGAAGGGAGAGGCAAAAGAGATTGTCAGGACCTGATGAAAGCCCAATTCTGATTCAGTGCAGTGAAAGCAGTACCAAAAAGGCTAAACTTTTGGAAAATAACCCCTACAGGTTGCCCCAACAAGACAAGACTGAAAAGAGTTCAAGAACCCAGGTTTTTCCAGTATTTATTAAATTCCTGAAATGTACAGGAACACTGTTTACTTAAAAAAAATTTTAAAAAGGAGGAGAAGGAAGGAAGGGAGGGAGAGAGGGAAGGAAGGAAGGAGGGAAGGAGGGAAGGAGGGAAGGAGGGAAGGAGGGAAGGAGGGAAGGAGGGAAGGAGGGAAGGTGGGAAGGAGGGAAGGAGGGAAGGAGGGAAGGAGGGAAGGAGGGAAGG
>JAJPUD010014658.1:0-14903 GCA_023553655.1 Myrmecobius fasciatus
AAAAAAAAAAAAGATGAATGTTAAGAGGACAGAGAATGAAGAAATTGAGTTTGAAATGACAGAAAATTGCTAATATGAGAAGAGAAATTGTTAATACCAAATGTAATATTATTTGCTCCTCCCAGTAATGTCGGAATTTCAATAAGGTACTTACTTTTAAACTATTCTAGATTAGGTTGAGCTGAACCACACCCTAAATGCCCCCATCCTGGGATTTTATCTAGTAAAGGAACCTAGCTGGAATCTCAGCTCCAGATGTCTTTTACCCTTTTATTGGTATGAAGGGCAAAACTATTAGAATATAGTGGTTTATAGTGTGCAGATTACCCTGGGCCACTGGCATCTCATGACCACGCCTTGCTTTCTTACCTATCTCCTCCCCCTCTCCTCCTAAAACTCTAAAAACTTTTTCATGGGTCTCTTTGGTTTGGAAATTCATGGGTCATCACTCAAGGTGGCAGATCTGCTAGCTTGTTATCTCAATTAAAGATTCTTTATTCCTGAACTTATGGCTTTGATTTATTTCAGGACTTGACAGAAGTCTTCCATATAGTACATATTTTTCAACTTCTGGTAGGGGTTATAGAAAGATCTTCATTGTGGGATGATGTAATGAAAAGAGTGAAAGGCTAGGGTTCTAGCTCTGTGACCTTGGACGACTTGGTTAATTTCAGTGAGTCTCAGTTTTCTCATCCATGAAATGGTTTAGGAGAAAGGCCATTGAGAATTGGATTCAGTGATCTCTCAAGTCCCTTCTAACTCTCATATTCTATGATTCAGTAGTTCCTATAATTCTTTTCCTTTAGCCACAGTATAGAAGAGGGAGAAATGGAGCCTCAGGGATTTTAGAGCCCTAACTCCATATCTTTCCATTCCCAGTATTGCCCCATGCCCTAACTATGGCCCTTCCTTGCTCCTGGGTATGCCAGGACATAGAGAAATTATGTTCTCCTGCCCTGAGCTGCAGTTACATTTGGAAAGGGGAGACTAGGAAGAGTGAGAGCAGGAAAATTTAATAACATCTATTTTTTGATTTCATAAAATATTCCTTGAACAAGATTTGTATTTTATTCATGAGATTTAAAAATTGAGTTGAACAACTAAGCCGTGGGAAGCTGCGTGATGGCTAGAAGGCTCCTAAAAATTCAGCGAAAGCAGGTAGAAAATAGCCTATTGTGTTCAGAATAAAGCAAGCTTGTCTGGAGCACGATTTTTTTTTTTTTGGCCTATTCCTCAATCTGCCCTTTGCTAAATGGCACAGCTCAGTGAGATGGCATTACTGCAGGCAACAGGCAGCCCTTAACTACAGTATCTGGTCCTCTGAGTCCTCTTGGGCTTATTTGCAAAGGGTAAAATAGGGTAAATGTGATATTTAGGCTCCGGTTCCCATTAAAACCAAACAAATGAGCAGACCTGAATGTCTCCCTGTAACTACTGCACGTCGCATATAGGGTTCCTTGCAGTCAGCTAACGGAAGATCCCAAGAGATGCAGCAAAACTCAGCTATTAACCTGGCTCTGAGCTTGCTGAGGAACAGCAACCATTTCTGGCAGGGATGTTGATTCTTCTTCATGTGACTCCCAGGGTAGGAGTGCCTGGGGAAGCCAGTTACTACTGCAGGCAGGAATCATAGGCCCATTTCATGGGCTGATTCATTTTATTTGTCTCTAAGGCTGTTCTGATCTTTGAAAGACAGAGACAAACACGCAGACAGAGAAAGACAGAAAGAGAGAAACACACAGAGAGAAAGAGAGAGACACACAGAGAGAGAGACAGAGAGAAGCAGAGAGACAAAAAGACAGAGAGACAGAGACAGAGAGAGACAGAGACAGACAGAGAGAGGGAGGGAGGGGAAAAAAAGGAGGGAGAAGAAGATTTAGTAATTGGAAAATGTGGTTCAAGTTAGGAATCAAAAGAAAGTAAAGAAAAACCTCTCAATCTTATCCCCACAACACAGAGAGGCTTCCATTTAAAAGATTGGGGTTAAGGAGAAAAAAAGAAAGTGATTAAGAATGGGGCCTGGGTGTAGTTCAACTGAAAAATTTTGAAGAAAGCAAAGTTTACTCTAGCCCAAGAGTATGTGATCTAGTAGAAAAAAACATAGGTTGGGGATCAGAAATCTTGGATTGTAATTCTGTCTCTGCCCTTCACTATCTCTGTTACTGAAGGCTAGTCATATTGCTTCCAGGACCTCATTTTCCTCAACTGTAAAATGGGAATAATAATAATTGTAGTGCCTATTTAGTAGATTTTTATATAGAAAATTATCTGTGTAATCCCTATTCCAAAGTACAACTTGTATTGTCTTTTTGGTGAAGATGAATGCCCTGACCTTCAAGGTTGGTGAGAGCAGAAGAGTTCCAGCCTTTAAATATCTTTGAAGGCTTCTGGCTTCCAGCTTCAAGAAGAAAGAGATAAAAATGCCAGCTCCATTTCAAGTTGCTTAAGGTTTTGAGAAGATATGGAAGGAGCCTTCTATCTCTCCTTCATGTTCCTGTTCCCAACTTGCTACAATAACTAGAGACTTCAGGTACTTTCCCCTTGGATGAAATCTAGGATTCTTTTCTCTTTCTCTGTCTCTTTCTTAGTTTCTGTCTTTTGTCTCTTCTGTCTCTCTTTTTTCTCTCTCTCTAAGTCTGTCTGTCTGTCTTCCCCCTTTCTCTTTCTCTTTCTGTTTGTCTCTTGTTTGAGCTGTATTACTTACTGAGTAATGAATGAGAGAGCTCCTTTATTCTGTATCTTGTGGAATATAATCTCTTTCTATGATTTGCTTTACACCAATTTGAGTAATTGAGTTTTCTTTGCTATTTGATATATAAGCTTAGAGCTCCCCTTTCCCCAATAATGAAAAAGCAGTCAGAAATTAGATTGGATCTCATTGTATCTCCTAGATTAGTCAACTGAATGAATCAAATACATATAATTCTAGCCCAGTGCTCCCTTCTCTCTGAAAAGAACAGAGTAGTCTTTGCCCTGCAGCTTCCTGCTTCCCCTTCTGATACTTATGAAATTCTCCCCTAGAGACAAATAGGGGTAGAAGAGATTGGCTTTATTTATGTTGAGGGTATAACTAGGTGGCACATGTAGGACAGAGTAACAGGCTTTGAGTCAAGAAGGTTCCTTTTCCTGAGTTCAAATCCAGTCTCAAACACAAACTCTATGAACCCTAGGCATGTCACATAACCCTGTTTACCTTATTTTCCTTCTCTATGAAAATGGCTAGAGAAGGAAATGGCAAACTACTCTATTATTTTTGTCAAAGAAAACCCTCAAAGGAGTCACAGAAAGACTGCAAATGAAACAGCAGTAATGAAAGCCTCTCCAGGAGAAGAATAGGAGTAGAAAAGTCTAGAGATCTTCCTTCCTTTGAGCTACTTGGCTATAGCTCTCTAGCCTTTCTCCTTATGCCCATAAACTGTAAAGCAGTATACTCAGAGTATTTTAAAAGTCTTAGTACAGTTTTAAACTATCTAAGTTTAGGTTTGGACCAGATATTTTAAGCTATTAATTATTATTTAATCTTAAATCTTAAAAATACACTGAGGAAGCAACTGGGTAGCATAATAGAACACTGGGATCAGGAGGACATGAATTCAAATCTAGCCACACATACTTACTAGCAGTATTATTCTGGACAAGTCACTTAACCCTGATTACTTCTCTTTACTCTCCACCCTCCATCCCCCCAAAAAAGTACTTTGGGGACACTTTGTAATTAAGTTAATATGATTGTTTTTTTCCTGTCATCTGTGTTTATTACTTCATTTACCCAAAAATGTAAATGACATTTTTAGCATGCCTATAATTTTATTATTATATGAAACTCCTAGAAAGGACAATCCCTCTGCCAAAGTAGAGTGGCACCTGCTCCAAAATTATAGTCTCAGAGAGTTTCTAGGAGCACTGCTAGATGATCCTATGTTCAACTTCATATAGCAAGTATTGTCTGAAGGTAATGATGTACCTCAGTTCCCCTGTCTCAGTTTCCCTTAATTTTTAATTGTTCTGTCTCTGTTTCCCTGAATTATTCTGCCTCAGTCTCCCTGGTGGCAACTCCCCCTTCCTAGCCATTAGAACTGAGATAATTAGGGCTACTAGCATTCCAAAGGGTCACAAAACTCCAGATGGCTTATCTCTAGTGTTTGGGCATATTTTTTTGGTCTCAGACTCATTGTCTCCTAGCTCCTTATCAGAATTTATGATCCTTCCTCCATACCCCCAACCTGTCAGAACTGAATTTATGGTCCTTTCCAATTTCTATTTCCCCCCCCCAGTGCTCTACTCCTCCTTCTGCCTTTGTTTCCCTGAGTGCCTGAGCCCTACAAGAGTCCCTGGAGCCCCTCACTTGTGGGCTGAATGCTTTGAGATGAGTCCCATTCAGTCCCATAGATGTGGATTCCAAACTCTCCACTACTATCAAAAAACTATTAAAAATTTCTAATCTCTATCCTGCCTCAGTTTCTCTGGCATTACAGTAAGACTTGAACTCATCATATCAGTTCTCTGCTTATTACCCTTAGTAGCCTCTTTAAGTAAATGATGTATAAAAGTTCCAGCTGTGACCTCTCCTAAAAGAGTTTTCATTTAAATAAGGACCAAAGAACGTCAGGTTGTCTCCACCACTTTGATTACTCTGATTCTGATCAAGAGTCTTAGGAATAGTGATACTTCCATTCCAATGTCCAAAGCCATAGTCCTGGAAAGGAACCCCTACAGAGATAGATACAGCCTAACAACTTTTGTGGATTCTATAAAAATAAGATGTAGAAGAAGCTGGCAAACCACTCCATATTTTTGCCAATTCCCCAAAAGGGATTAGCACAACTAAAAATGGCAAGACAGTAATCCAAGTCTCCCCCTAGGGCAGGGTAAGGGTAGAAAAACCAGATCTTCTGAAAACCCAGAAAAGAAAGTTCTTATCAAAAAACTCTTTGGTGTTCACTTTCACATCTGTCTATCAATAAACACTTATAAAGTTTCTACTATGTTCCAGACATTGTTGTAACTATTGGTTTAATATCAGAAACTGATATAAAATTTTTTCGTTGGAAATGACATTAAAGAGGCATTATCAACTGTTTTACTGCTGTACCCAAAGGATTACAGTATCATCCCATCTGATCTATAGCTGATACCTTCCATATGTGTTATCTATCCCAAATTAGCCACTCCCATAGAATGTTAGTTTCTTGAATGAAGAGATGGACATTCTATTTGTATCTTAATACACTTAATACAGTGCTTTGCACACAGTAAGCACTTAATAATGCTTTACTCATTCATTCATTCAACTTAAAGGTCTAAATTTCAAAAAATATACCACTTCAGACTTTGCATACATCATCATTCACAAAAAAAAACAAACCACTGACAAAATACTTATAATGTGAAATGTGTTGTGTTAGGCTCTTGCATCAAGCAAGGATATATAAAATATGGCTTCCTTTCCCAAGGAATTTACAACCCAGTTGAGGAGATGGGATATAGACACATGAAAATTTAGCTAACAATGAAAGACAGCATTTTTTTTTTTTAGTTTAGCAAATATTCATTAAGTACCCACTATGTGCTTGAGGCACTATTCTGGGAGAGAGAGGAAATACAAAAGCAAACAAATAAAAAAAAAATTAGTCCCTGTCCTCAAGAATTTAATGGGATAAAATATGAGTGTATGTACATAAATATCAGATAATTTGATGAGGAAGAGAACATTAGAAAATGGGGACATCAAGGAAGGTTTCACAAATGAGGTACCCACCCACCCATCTGAACCCTGAAGAAAGATACTGATTTTAAGAAATAGATAAGAGGATGGAATACATTCTGGGCATGGGGAAAGGCCTGTAAAAATGCACAGAAATCCAGGATATTATCAGTGATCAAGTAATACTGCTGAACTAGACCATAAAGTATTCAGAGGAAAATAATATGAAATAAAAATGAAAAAGAGTTTGGTGTCCAATTGTGAAAGTCTTTGAATAAAAAATTGAAAGATTTATATGTTATCCTATGCAGTACAGAACTACTGAAGGTTTTTGAGCACAAGAATGACATAGTTATTTCTGTATTTTCAGAAGAATGTTTTGGCAGCAAAGTAGAGAATGGTTTGGAGAAGAGGGAGATCAGTCAGAAGGTTATTACAATACCTCAGGTAAACATTAGGTCATATGAATACAAAGAAGGAGACAAATGTGAGAGCTCTTGTGGAAAGGCAATCAAAAAAATCTATCCATTCATTGGATATAGGGGGTGGAGAGAGTAAAGAAAGAGTCAATACTTCTTGATATTTGGAAATATAGTGATATTTTCAGTAGAAATAAAGAAATTTGGAGAAATAGTTTTAAGGAAAACGAAAACAAATTCCCATTTCAGATATGTTTAGCTGACAATGCAAACAAGATATCCAATAGGCAGTTGGGAATATAAGACAAAAGTTTTGGAGAAAGATTAAAGTTGGAGATTTTTGTGTTTATAGCTATATCTACACATATCTATCCTTCTATATCTGCAAAATGTAGACAATAGATTTATATTTCCATCTATATCTATATAGATATGGATATGGAAATAGACAAAGAGATAGAGTTGGCCATATATAGATCCCAATCAATATATTCAACTCTAATTTCTCTCCAAAACTGCAGCCTCGTATCCCCAACTGATTTTTGCAACCTAGATGTCTCAAACATTTTGAAAATCATGTCTCTTATTTTTTTTCTTCTTAAAACTATTCTAAATTTATTTCTGCTAGGGACAAGACCATACTCTGCCACTTCCACGTACATATGACCTTGGACACAGTCATTTAAACTCTTTGGGTCTCAGTTGCTTCATCTGTAAGGTGAAGGAGTTGAACCAAATAACATTCTTTCCACTTCCAAATTAAAAAAAAATAACAATGAAAATGCACAGTTTTGTGTCCAAAATTCTGATCTGAAAAAAAAAATATCTAGGTCACTTTTTAGAAACTTCTCTAGGAGGCTACCTTCTGCTTGGTTTATCTGTATCTTCTATTTGTTTAGTTAATTGGATGGAACCCACTTCTGATCTATCAGTGAATAGAGCCAAACTAAGCAGGCTAGAGACAGAAGAGTCAGGATTCAAACAGAAGTTTAATTTCAAAATGTGGGCAAGCAAGAGCCCCATTCCTAGTGGGCAGACCCAATTTATTGTGGGGAGATCTCAATATCTGTACCAATGGCTGCACAGTGAGCTGTAGTCCTGACAATGAGGGGTAACAGCAATAATGTGACAAGTTCAATTCATAGTAGGCTTCATAATCAGAAACAATTCTTGGATTTTGTTGTGACTGAGATCATTCAGAGTATGAGCACAAAGGATTATTCTTTTTTCTTTTTAATTAAAGCTTTTTATTTTCAAAACATATACATGAACAATTTTTCAATTGCAAAACCTTATGTTCCAAAATTTTCCCCCTTCCTCCCACCCCTTCCCCCAAATGGCAAGTAATCCAATATATGTTAAACATGTTAAAATATATGATAAATCCAATATATGCATACATATTTATACAATTATCTTGCTGCACAAGAAAAAAATAGATCAAAAAGAAAAAAATGAGAAAGAAAATAAAATATAAGCAAACAATAAAAAGAGTCAAAATACTATGTTGTGATCCACACTCAAACCCCACAGGCCTCTCTCTGGGTGTATATGGCACTCTTCATCACTGAACAACTGAAACTGATTTGAAACATCTCATTGTTGAAGAGAGCCATGTCCATCAGAACTGATCACCATATAGTCTTGTTGTTGCTGTGTATAATGATCTCCTGATTCTGCTCATTTCACTCAGCATCAGTTCATGCAAGTCTCTCCAGGCCTCTCTGAAATCGTCCTGCTGGTCGTTTCTTACAGAACAATAATATTCCATAACATTCATATACCATAATTTATTCAGCCACTTTCCAATTGATGGGCATACCTTCAGTTTCCAGTTTCTAGCCACTACAAAAAAGGCTGCCACAAATACCTTTGCACATGTGGGTCCCTTTCCCTCCACAAAGGATTGTTCTTATGTCAAGCTCAGGGAACAGCCTCAATTTTGGAAAACACAATGTCTCCTAGTATCTTGACATTTCCTCCTTTTGTCCAATGGGAAGGGATCTGAAAGAACCCTTATCCTTCTGGTCAATAAAAGAGAGGCAGGTATAAGTCAAGGTACCATCAGAGGCCATTTGGGCCAGGATGAAATGTTGCCCAGAGCATTAGTTCCTTGAAGGAACCTACTGGGGAAGTCTGTCCCAGGTATCATTATACAACTCCCAATAGGCCAAAGACAGTATTAAGTCTTGTCTAGTTGTTGGTTGCCTGCAAACAGAAAAGTTTTCTACAAAATGTAGAAGAAAAAACACTAATATGCTTAAATCAGAGCCTTGATGGTTGGGCACATAAGAAAAGGGAGTATATTCAGGCCTCCTCTGTGATCGTGGGACAAATGTCTCCTCTATGTGTTGTTGCTCTGGGACCAAAGTAGACCAAACTTGAAATTCCTGGGGAGTTTTACTGTCTACTTAGGAGCATTGGTTTTCTTTGGATGGTCTAGGGGTACCCACCCACAATTTCGAGTGGGAGTTGTTAGAAGGACTTGATAGGGGCCTTTAGAAGATATATGGTTTGACAAGATATGACTCATAGCTGGAATCAAATAGAGCTAAAGGCATTTTTCCCTCCTATTATGATATAAAACATTATTATAACTATATCCCTCTTTTCCCTTTTACAGCAAATTTCTCTAATCAAAAAGTTTTGCAAATACAATACTAAATCTATTAAATAATAGATTTGATACTGGAATATTTCTGAGTTATTATAATAGGATATGAGTATGAACATCTTAGAATTTTAACCTGTATTTGTGGTCAAATTGAAATATTAGGATGATATCCTCCTAAGGAAGAAATGATTAGACAAAGTAATAAGACTAAAGTGTAATGTAAAAGTTTTCTAAATAAATGGAATAGAAATATTTGAGAAAGCAACTGAAAATAAATCCATGAGACTACTCCTTCTATCAATTTTTGGACTTAAGTTTCTGTTCAGCATAACGTAGGTTCTTTGTTAAGAGTCTCTAAATAGTGCATAAAGATGAAACAATTTTCCATACACACAGAGCTAGGTTGAAACAATGCAATAAAGTTTTTCACACAATTCCCATAATTGCATAATTACATTAAATCAAATAGAGATCAAACTATTTAGAGGGCTCTCAATGGACTAATTTTGAGATAGGAGATTCACATGTCACCAAGGTAACCAAGAAAACTTAAACACAGATCTCTTTAAACAAAAGACCAAAGCAATCCAATAGTTATCACCATTATTAATTAGCATCAAGTATTCTTGTATCCTAGTAACCCATTCTTAATATCTATTTATTCAGAGCATTTTGAGTCCCAGATGCTTCATATAGTTATCTGATCCCTAGATTTCTTTTCTTGGACAACAGGCTTTATTCTTATGACAGCTTTAAAAAGGAACTCTGCTTCTCTGGTTCTAAATCTAGAAGTTGCTAGATAATTTTGACTTAATATAATTTAGTACAATCTTATCTTAGCTCTTAAAGAAAACAGTCGAATCCTTTTGCTTTCTCAAATATTCCTCTTCCATTTATTTAGAAAACTTTTACCTTACAGCTTTATCTTATTACTTTGTCTAATCATTTCCTCTTTAGGAGGATATCATCCTATTATAATTTGACCACAAATACAGATTAAAATTGTAAGATGTTCATAATTGTATCCTATTATGGTAACTCAGAAATGTTCCATTATCAATCTATTCTTTAATAGATTTAGTATTGTATTTACAAAACTTCTTGATTAGAAAAATTTGTTGTAAAAGGGAAAAGAAGCACAGTTATAACAATGTTGTATGTCATAATAGGAAGGAAAAACACCCTTAGCTCTATTTGATTCTAGTTATGAGTCATATCTGACAACCAATCATAGTCACAGGATACCTATCAAAAATAAGGCTCCAGGTTAACCAGGTGGGAAAATTTTCTTTTTAGGAAAAAAAAATGGCACATTGGGGAAATAGAATCAAGAGGATCCTATCCAGGCCATACCTAAATCATTCCCAAAACTTTCAGGTACAGACATATATTTTTAGCAGTTTCCAAACTGCAACACAGGACATTTGCTACTATTGATTTCATGATAATTCAGGCAACTATCCCTGTAATCAAAGCTCAGAAAAATAGTAAATTACAGCCAAAAAATTTTACCTCAAATAGCAAAATTTCACTAATCCCAATTTAGGGCTTGAATATCTTTCATTTCCCTAACAGTTAACATTTCATTTTTCCTTTACCCATGAATTAAAACTTCCTATATTCTGGAGCTTCAGACATATAGCAAATACCTGAAAGTTGACTTATCATTAATATATTGAAACTATATCTTTAAACTATCCTATATACTTTATAATAGCCAAGTATTTAAAATTTTAAAATTGCCATTACATATTATTTTCATCTGATTTATAACAGAATATACCTCATTGAATATTGAAGTTTTCAAATATGTTTATTTTATCACATGTTTAAAAACCCCAATTCATGTGTAACAGCATCCAGATTTAAAAGTTGTCTCGTTTAATAACATTTCTCTTACAATGGCCTTTAAATCTCACAATAGAAGGAAATTTGGACATATAATAATAACACAAATAACATCATGTATTTGAAACATGAATAGAACTTCAAAAGACATCAATTGCATTTCTAAATTATCACATATAAAAATTATTGATCTTATTACTTTGGCATTTGAAAATCACTTTAGAGTTATCAAGCATGAAACAATTACATTCAGTTAAAGAAATTAAAACAAAACAAAACAAAATAGTGCTTGACATATGCCAGTCACTGTGCTAAGCACTTTTTCAATCATTATATTATTTTGATCTCCCAATAACCCTGGAGGTACCATTATTATTTTTCTTTTTACAGATAAGGAAACTGGGCCAGAGATAACTTGCCTAAAATTACTTCACTAATAAATTTCTGCAAACTGAACAGAGAAAGCTGGGTTCACTGAGGGCAAAGACTGACTGCCTCCCTCCCCTGCCATGTCAACCCTAGTACTGCTATCCTAGACATTGCCAGGGACATGTATTACTTGCAGCTGGGTAGGAACTGCTGAGGGCTTGGCCTGCATTGTAGACACTTAATGGATTTGGTTGGGGAGTGGGAAGGGGCAAAAGGCACTGGCTACAGAACAGGAATCTCAGGAGCTGGGGTACCTGATACCAGGACCTTTCTATTGTGGGTAACTCCTAGTAAGAGGAGGCACATCTGGGTTGGGACCATTAAATTTGCTAGGGCACAATGTAGTGCATCTGGGTGAGTCCCCAAATTTACCTAGAAGGGTACAGTGGGGGGGGGTGGTAGAACTGCTGTAGCTGCAGCACCAGGTGGGCCTTGGGCAATGAGATGCATGGTTGGAGAGGCAGAATGTATTTCAAGTTTCCCTACATTTTTTCCAGCACTTTTTTCAACACCTGTATTTGGGAATCTGATCTAGATTGAGAAGGATTAACAGAAAGATGTTCTTTTGAACTGGAGGTATCACAAGGATATCTGTTTTAAACAATCTTTTCTCTTCATAGTCAGAAATGTCAAGGAAGGGTTAACAAGAGATTGCTACAAGATGCAAGCAGTCTAACTTTTTTTTTAATTTCTCATCTCTGGTATTATTTCTAAATTAGTTGCCTTCCTTTATTGCCTGCCCTAGGACAATGAGGCTATTCATTTTATTTTACTTTCAAAACTTTTTAAAAATCTAGTCCTTATTTTTCCTTCAGAAAAATTCTATAAAATTCTATAAAATGGTACCCCAAAACTTACTAAGATTTTTCAGAAGGGAATGAGTTCTTGGAATTATCCCAAAGTCCCAGGAGTTCTCTTCTGTAATTTAAAATGATTAATCTTTCAAATTCTTAATCTGCTAAACTGTTCTTAGTAGTTCCACAAATTTTAATTATCTGACATTATTTCTGCAATTACAATATTAGCAAAAGCTAAAATGACAGAGGGAACAAAAGGAAAATATATACAAAAGATACATATCAAAAGGTCATAAAGATTTAAGAATATCTAGGAGTAAGGTATAAAAAAACTTAAAAGACAGGAATCAAAGTTATAAAGGATTATAAATGACAAATAGAGTATTTTTAAAATTTGATTTCAAAAGCAATAGGAAGCCGCTTGAGTTTTTTGACTAGTTTGCAAACCTGAGGGACTAGAAGGATTGTATTGCCTTCTACAGTAATAGAGAAGGCAGAAAGGATAAGGAGTCAGAGGAAAAAAATAATGACATATTGAATTTAAGCAATCCAGTGGATATCCAATTTTAGATGTTTGAAAGACAATTGGAGATATATAATTGAAGGTCAGCAGAGAGTTTGAGGGAAGAGAGATAAATTTGAGAATCATCAGCACTGAGATTGTTTTTAAATCCTTAGGAACAGATGAAATTATCAAGTAAAATAGTAAAGAGGAAGAAGACAAGTTAGCCTAGGATAGAGTCCTAAGAAACACTACAATCAGAGAGCATGATCTGAAAAAGATCTCTTACAAAGAGGTCAAAGAAAGAGAGGTGAATTAGATGAAAGAAGAGACCATGGAGGAAGAGAACATGATCAACAATGTCAAAGGCTAAAAGAAAGACCAAGGAGAATGGAGATAGAGGAAAAAAAAACATTAACTTTGTCAACTAAGAAACTTTGGAGAAAGCAATTTTGATGGAATAATAAAGGTGAAAACTGGATGGTAGAAGTTAAGGAGAAAGTGGAGGCACCTATTATAGATGATCTTTTCAAGGCATTTAGTTACAAAAGATAGAAGGCATATTGGGACAATAGTTAATGGGATTAAATGAGGAATTTTTCAGGATGGGGAAGGTTTGGGCATATTTGTAGAAAATAGCGAATGAGCTAGTGGAAGAGAAAGTTTGAAAATAAGTAAAGAATGGAAATGACAGAAAAGGTAATTTGTTGGAGGAAATGGAATAGAATGGCATCATTTGAAAAAAAAAATTAAGGGATTAGCATAAGTAAGGAGTAAAATCACTTACATGAGACAAGTGACAGAACAAAGAGGACAGGGCATTGAAAGTGATCCAGAAAAAAAGAGAATGAGCAATGGAAAACTAATGGAAATCACTGTTATGAAAATCTAAGAAAGAATAATAATCTAGGAGGAAAAAGAGGTCAGTAGTTTCAAAAGCCGTAGAATATTCAAGAGACTTGGAAACTGAATAAAGGCCATTAGATTTAGAAACTAAAAATTGATGATTGACCATGAAGGAAACAGTCTAGTTTCAGGAGAATGGTACAATTAAAAAGGGACCTCCCAAGTCCAACTGTTGCTTTTTCTAGATGAAGAAAATGAAGACCAAAGAGACTAATTAACTTGACAGAGGCTATACTAGGTAGTAAACCATAAAACTAGAATTCAAAGGTGGGTCTTCCAAAAGCAAATACAATTGCCTTCCTGTGGCCTCTTCTTTGCCTCTTTCATCAGGACCATGTCTTAAGTAAAAATCACTATGACTCTCCTTGTTTCACCAAGAATAGGTTCCAGGCCAAGCCCCAAGTGGTCATTGTTTGGACCCTGATTGACTCAGAGAGAAGGCAAATAACAGTCATTTCTGTCTTGGCCAGAAACCCTGAGGATTCATCCCCCACCCTGCATTTATTTATTTTATTAGTTAGTTTAGGGGTGTGTGTGTGTGTGTGTGTGTGTGTGTGTGTGTGTGTGTGTTTTAACTAGGTAAAAAAAGGCTGTTCTTTGCCTTAATTTATACCTAGATCAAATCCCTAAATAAGTGTAGCCTCAATCAAACTGAGACCTGTTGAAGATCTTTGGTTAAAAATGCCAACATCTCTAACTGCATTCAGGGCCACCTCCAGTGGTCCTAATCTATATTTGGCAATGGACCCAGATAGCTCCACAGGGGAAAGTGAGTCAGATAACCTTGTACAGACTTTCCTCACTTAAATCCAATTGACTTGCATATTATGGTACTCTTTGAGAAGGAAAGACAAACAACAACCACAATCTTTGTCTCTCCAATGAAAAACTGAGTCATTGGGCTTAATTGTAGTTTCCTTTTGTCTTCAGGTCTAAATCATTTTTTAATATCTCCATATCACTATTACTTGTTTGCTTTAGTGGTATGTACATTCAGTCCATGGGCAGCAACACATAAATATGTATACCTTTCAACATACATACATTGGTTGATGCTGTAGATGGTCTAAAAACTAGATGACACTTTGTACCCTCTGCCTTCTTTTTTTTTCCAGTCCATCATCTTCAGTGGTCCGTCATCACTGCAGAAGTGGAAGGGAAGTGACACAGAACTATAAGCTTGTTTCCTTGATGTATGGGTCTCTGTGGCTGAAAAATTTATTACCAAGTAACTAGACCATTGGTAATGAGGCTTTCCATACTTGAATAGACCATTTATTGGGAGGCAGACACAACTGTTGCTTGGATCATATAGAACACTTCTTTGAAATATAGAATATGCCTGAGTTTATGTTCAATTGGCATGGACTTCAAAAACACAGGATTAATTTCATGGGAAGATAAAATATTGGATTAGTACTTTGTGGACATTCATGTAATAAATTCTCAAATACTCAGATGTATCCGTGATCTCATTAATGTAGACGTTCTTTCCTACAATGAAAATAAAAAATCCACTCATATATGCCCATCCTGTGCCATATTGCCTATGTATTACAAGAAATTTAGCATAAAGCAGTTTTGGGGAAGTGGTGGGTATCTGTAAATTTTTTTTTTAAGATTTGATAACTATTCCAATATGACTGGTTTGCTTTGTAATTCAAATGTGGGAAAAAAAAGTGTG
>JAJPUD010014658.1:14913-40143 GCA_023553655.1 Myrmecobius fasciatus
GAACATTTTAAGAAGTCAGGGGAAAATAAATAATCCAGGAGGAAAGAGTAGTCAAATGTCAAAAGCTGAAGAATGTTCATGAAGCATGGAGAGTAAGAAAAATGCCTCTTAGCAACTAAAATTTCTTTTTTTTCCCCCATTGAAAAACACTTTTCTGAGAAGTGGTCCATAGACTTCACTAGACTGCTAAAGTGATCCATGAAAAAAAACAAAAGTTAAGACTTTTGCCTTACTGGGCTTATCCAATATATTAGGAGTCTGCCTCACTTTCTCCTGATATTTTGAGGACAGCAATGATGCACATGGGGTGTGACTCTATATTCCTTATTCTTGCCAGTGACCAAACACACAAAAAGCATCTGAATTAGGCTGAAGTGATTTAAAGAAAATTGACAGAATTGGCACAACTAGGAGAGTCATAGTGATTTTTACTTAAGACATGGTCCTGGTGGGAGAGGCAAAGAGGCTGCAGGAAGGCAATTGTATTTGCTTTTGGAAGACCCACCTTTGAATTCTAGTTTTATGGTTTGCTACCTAGTATAACCTCTATCAAGTTAATTAAGGATTAGTTACACACAGAATTTGAAAGACAAATTTATCAAGGGGATGTGGGTGGGAGGAATCTTGTACTTTATTGATTAAAAAAAGGTAATAAAAAAGGTTCATTATTAACATGGTCACTTGATTATTTGACTATGATAATTCATGAAACAAAGAAAAAGATGACCTATATATATATATATACATATATATATATACATATAGTATACATATACATACATATACGTGTACTATATATATATATATAGTCCATAAACATAAATGTTTCATGAGAATCACCTACATGGCATTCTCACTGACACTATTAGTTTGAATCAAGTAGAATTTTATAAATAATATTGATGAGGTACTGGGTCACTGGGTAGAGCTGGCAGAGACAATCTAAAGTATTGCTAAGATTACTCCCTGAGGCAAGCAGGGAAGGACACTGATGGAGATCAACTCAACCTGCAGTCCCACACCCTGTGGAGGTCATGGGTAACCCCACTTTGATTGTGCCTAGTCAGAAATCCAAGCTATGTCAAACCCCTGAGATTAAATTTTCCCTAAATCTATCCATGGTCCATATTATCTTGACTGATTCTCTTTTGGATTAGATCCCCACAGCATTCTGCCTTATGGTGTCTTTCTCCTCCCGCTTCCCCTATACCTCATGGTGTCTTTCTCCTTCTTATAGCTAACTAACTCTTTTAGGATGCTATACCCCTCTATGAATTTTGCCTGTCCAATAATGGCATACTCAGGCCCATTGCATATTCCTTTAATGATTTCTTTCAAACTCCTTTTCTTGGTAACCCTATTGCTTTCCCAAATCTATTTCATATTTACCATTCCTGATATCTATTTTACCTCTTTATTTTGTCTGTAATCTCTTCACCCAAACAAACCTACCTTTTGCTAAAGAAAATGGCCATTGTGAATTCTTCACTAACATTTGGTGCCAAACCCTAACATTTGGTGCCAATTTCTCTCCTCAATTTAACATTTGATGTTCATTATTTGAGGGAACAGTACCCCATGTTTTGTATTGAAGGCTTGACTCTCTTCCCACCAAATACAAGTTCCACAACATACACATAGCACTTATCATTTATCAAAAAAAAAAAACATTTATTCAAATTAGTAGCAAAATAGAACTCAGAGAAAGTATATATAGAAGAAAATATGCCAATCTAGAGTAAAGAAGCTCTCCCATTGGGAGTGAGGTAATTCAGCTCAACCAAGAGAAAATCCTAGATATCACCCAAGGAAAAGTATTCTAAGATTACTAGTGTAGCAAGCTAAAGATAGGGTGTCAGCTCCCTGTGTCTTCCCAGAGTCTCTTCCTTCAGCAACCTGAAATAGGGTTGGTTCTTGAAGCTAGTAGTTAGAAATGCCCAGGGCATCTGCAGGGCCTAAGTGGACCAAAAAATCATCTCAAAAAGAACTGAAGAGTTTTTCTCTTTCCTTTCTCATCTCTTTCCTGATCACCAATTCTGTTCCAGTCTTATAGAGCAGGGCATTCATATCTGTCAATAAAAAATAGAATACTACATCAAATTGGCTTTGGAGCTAAGGATCTAAAATTAGATTCACTTAATTTGGGGCTGGGGATTTAACACTGGATTCATTAGAGCAAAATGTTGCCTTAGAGGTACTCTTATATTTCTCCAAGCATACATCACAATTATCCAAAATTATATGAAAGATATAAGAACAGTAATAATATTATTTGACTACCCTTTCATTATTAATATCAAGCTAAATATAAAAGGATCACCAAAGATGTTTGAAATGGTGATGGAAAAGTTCAAACAAAGAGTCTTGAAGAGGGATTCAGTATGGATCTAAAGGTGCTCCTATTTTTTGATAATATCATACTGATTACAAAAAGACCCTGAACAATGTAGAGTTGTTTTGACAAGATTTATAACCATTGCTCAATCAATAAGCATTTATTAAGTGCCTACTATTTGTCAGGCACTGTGCTAAGTGCTGGGGATACAAAATAGTCAAAAGACAGTCCCTTCTCTCAAGTTCACAATCTAATGGGGAAAGACAGCGAACAATTACATACAAATAAGCTAAACATAGGTTAAATAGAAGATTGTTGTTGTTGTTGTTATTGTTAAGTCAATCAGTCCAGCTCTTCTTTACCCCCAGAACCATGTTCTCCATGGCATTTTCCTGGAAAAATAATGGAGTGGTTTGCCATTTCCTTCTTCAGTGGATTAAGGCAAACAAAGTTAAGCGACTTGCTGAGGGACACACAACTGGTAAAAATATCTGAGGCCAAAGTTGAACTCGGGTCTTCCTGACTCCAGGCCCTGGGTACTCTATACATTGATTCAATCATCTTGCACTAGAATTAAGAAGGGTTGGGAAAGACTTCCTATAGAATATGGGATTTTAGTTGAGACTTAAAGGAAACAAAGGAAGACAATAGAGATGAAGAGGGAGAGCATCCCAGGTATGGGGGAACAGCCAGAGAAAATGCCAGTAGCCAAGAAATAGAATGTCTTGTTCAAGGAACAGATTGGAAAAGTAGGAGGGGATAAGGTTATGAAGGGATTTGAATGCTAAACAGAGCATTTTGCATTTAATCCTGGAGGCAATAAGAAGCCACTAGAGCTTATTGAATAAAGCATGTGATCATGCTCTTTAAGAAAGTTACTCAAAGCATACAAAAAAAAAAAAAGTTAGTCCAATTAGCAACTCAGGAAAAAAGCAAGTGGATAAAGAATGACTGCTTTCCACCATATGATATAGATGTCATATGTGTGTGTGTGTATGTGTGTGTGTGTGTATGTTTTGAGGAAATGTTGATAATGAACAAGTAGAGTCTAGAATCAAACAGAAGGAAAAACTGGCTGTATAAACTTCAGGAAACTGCTAAACTTTTTTTTTAATGTAATAGAATCCTATAATGTAATTAAAATTGATAAATATGAGAAATAGAAAAGATCTTTACTACAAAATATAAAGTAATAAAGTCAAAAGTACAAAATATATGTTATTACCATATAAAAGGCAAAGTGAATTGAAATGAATAAATAAATTAAAGAATCTTAAAGGAAATTTAAGGGAAGTGGCTGAAGTAATGACAATTTAGGTGTAGAAAATGATTTATTTAAACATAAATAGCTAAAAAAAAAATTGGGTTGAGATGTTTGAAAAAAATTGAATGATATGACCATCACAAGAGATATAAGATGGTTTTAAGGGAATGCCGGGTTGAAATGAAGGCTTTTTTAAGGTTGGGGGAGACCTATTTTTGTAGATGACAAAAATGATTTAGTAGTTGTTATTATTTGTCCTTTCTTCTCAAAGAAGACCATGACATCAAAAAGGTTATGTCATGACATGCAAGTGAATTGGATTTAAGTAAGGGAGGGCTGTGCAAGCTCACCAGCCTTACTTTCCCCTCCATAGCATCTGAGTCCACTGGCTAGATCAAGACAACTGAAGATGATGCTGCATAGATGTAGGGAGATGTTAAGAAGTTAAGAGGAATGGACGGATGGGTGGATAGATGGGGCAAGCTCCTGAAGAAGACAATGGATTTGAGGAAATTTTGGTATTGTCAGAGATGCAAAAGAAGAAAGAATGGGAAGAGGGGATGTGTGGATGCTTTGAGTTGTACAGCAGACAAAGAGATGATTTTCTGAAGTAGGAAATATTTAAAGCTAAGAGGGAGTGACTTGAGTAGTAATATAGAGGGTTTGAAAAGAGACTTGAGTGTTTTGAGCAGCTACTGTCAGAGTATCCTATGAGTTCTATGGTAAATATATATATATATATATATATATATATATATATATATATGTACATACATATATATATAATACACATGGTATGAGATAATATATGTATATATTTATGAAATATATATATATATATATATATATATTCATTGAAAATAGCGATGATTGGGCTGATTAGTCAGAAAAGACTTTAAGAAAGTGGCATTTGAACTGAGATAGTCATTCTTTTTTAATAAAGCTTTTTTTTTTATTTGCAAAACATATGAGTGACCTTTCAACATTGACCTTTGCAAAAAAAACTTTTTTTTCCCAAGCTTTTCCTTTCCCTCCCCCTACCCCCCACCCCTAGATGACAGGTAATCTAATACATGCTAGATAGGATAAGTTATATGATAAATACAATACATGTATACATATCTATACAGTTATCTTACTGCACAAGAAACATCAGATCTAGAAAGAAAAGAAGAAAAAAAAACAACCTAAGAAGGAAAACAGAATGCATGGAAATATTCACAGAAAGCGTTAAAATGCTGTGTTGTGGTTCACTCTCAGTTCCCACAGGCCTCTCTCTGGATGTATATGACTATCTTCATCGCAGCACAACTGGTTTGAATCACATCATTGTTGAAGAGAACCATGTCCATCAAAATTGATCATCGTATAGTCTTGTTGCTGTGTATAATGTTCTCCTGGTTCTGCTGATTTCACTCAGCATCAGTTCATGCAAGTCTCTCCAATCCTCTCTGAAATCCTCCTGTTGGTCATTTCTTACAGAACAATAATATTCCATAACATTCATATACCATAATTTATTCAGCCATTCTCCAATTGATGGGCATCTTTTCAATTTCCAGTTTCTTGCCACTACAAAAAGGGCTGCCACAAACATTTTTGCACATGTGGGTCCCTTTCCCTCCTTAAAAATCTCTTTGGGATATAGGCCCAGTAGAAACACTGCTGGGTCAAAGGGTATGCACTGTTTGATAACTTTTTGAGCATAGCTCCAAATTGCTCTCCAGAATGGTTGGATCCGTTCACAGTTCCACCAACAATGTATCAGTGTCCCAGTTTTCCCACATCCCCTTCAACAGTTATCATTATCATTTCCTGTCATTTTAGCCAATCTGACAGGTGTGTAGTGGTATCTCAGAGTTGTCTTAATTTGCATTTCTCTGATCAATAGTGACTTGGAGCACCTTTTCATATGACCGGAAATAGTTTCAATTTCTTTGTCTGAAAATTGTCTGTTCATATCTTTTGACCATTTATCAATTGGAGAATGGCTTGAATTCTTATATATTTGAGTCAATTCTCTATATATTTTAGAAATGAGGCCTTTATCAGAACCTTTGGATGTAAAAATATTTTCCCAGTTTACTGCTACCCTTCTAATCTTGTCTGCATTCATTTTGTTTGTACAAAAACTTTTTAACTTGATATAGTCAAACTTATCTATTTTGTGATTAATGATGACCTCTAGTTCTTCTTTGGTCACAAATTCCTTCCCCCTCCACAGGTCTGAGAGGTAAACCATCCTACATTGTTCTAATTTGTTTATAATATCATTCTTTATGCCTAGATCATGAATCCATTTTGACCTTATCTTGGTATATGGTGTTAGGTGTGGGTCAATGCCTAATTTCTTCCAGACTAGTTTCCAATTATCCCAGCAGTTTTTGTCAAATAGTGAGTTTTTATCCCAAAAACTGGGGTCTTTGGGTTTATCAAATACTAGATTACAATTGTCATTCAGTATTTTGTTCTGTGAACCTAACCTATTCCACTGATCCACTACTCTATTTCTTACCCAGTACCAAATGGTTTTGGTGACCACTGCTTTATAATATAGTTTTAGATCTGGTGCAGCTAAGCCACCCTCATTTGCATTTTTTTTCATTAATTCCCTTGAAATTCTTGACCTTTTGTTTTTCCAGGTGAATTTTGTCGTTATTTTTTCTAGTTCAGTTAAATAATCTCTTGGGAGTTTGATTGGTATAGCACTAAATAGATAGATTAGTTTAGGTAGTATTGCCATCTTTATTATATTCGCTCAACCTATCCAAGAGCACTTGATGTTTTTCCAATTGTTTAGATCTGACTTTATTTGTGTGGAGAGTGTTGAGATAGTCATTCTGTTACCACTTTATACCTTGGATAAAAAAGGAGATATAGAGGTTATGTGGCTTCTTTGTGAAAGAAGGAAGCAGCAGAAGATGAGGAGGAGGAAAAAAAACTCATGCCAACATATGCCAGTAGACATTGTGGTTGTTTCTTCCTAATCTCCCAAGAGATTAACTTCACTTTCAACCAATTCCATCAGATGAGTGCAGTGAAAGACAGGATTCTTTCTAGTTGTTCTTTATTCCACAAATCAAAGTGAGAAAAAGCAAAGTCCCATTCTTCATAGCTTTCACAAGTTGTATTTCAAAAAATCAATTCATACTTTTTAAAGGAAAGGAAAGAAACTTAAGAGAGCTGCTAGATGAAGCCTTCATGATCATCTAATCCAGCCAAAGACCTTATTTTGTAGTTGAGAAAAATGAGACACAGAGAAGAAACATGATTTATCCAAGCTCCCACAATTAATCAGGCTGGCCCTTTGTCTACAGTGGTTTACTCTGTAAATGATAATAACCATGCTACATAAGGACTAGTGTGCATTTTTTTTCTTTTTTTAATGAAGCAGCTTTTAAAATAAGGAATCTTACTATGGAATCTTTGAATTTGATTTTTAATGTATTTGGACAACAGTAATTCAACATAAATGGCTGCTTTTGTCATCCTGATGCATTTTAAAACTTTATCATGAGAAGGGGTCCATAAACTTTAAAATGCCAAAGAGGCTATGACACAAAAAAGGTCAAGGACCTCAATTCTAAAAAAAGACAAAGCATTAATAACTGACTTAACAGAATAAATTCAAACATTTGCAATCAATTATGAGGCCCTTTATGAAAACCTAATTTTATTTTCTAAAAAAATCTCAACTTTATTTCATTTTTTCAGAACCTTCTCTTTTTTTCTTTCATTTTTCAGTAAAAGTACAAATAAACCCAAATGAGTGTCTCTGTAAAGAAGTATTTTTCTTCTTTTCCCTCTCTCCACCCTTTTCCCTTTCTTTCCTCTCTATCTTCCTTTCCTTCATGTGCCTGTATTTGTATCTCTGTCTCTACATTTGTTTCTCTGTCTCTGTCTTTTTGTGTCTTTGTCTCTCTATTTTTATCTGTATCTCTTCCTGTCTCTCTCTCTCCCTTCTCTTCTGTTTCTCTAAATCCAACAGAAAATGTAGTTCATGTTTGACCTTCAGGAATGGAGCCTGGTAATTTGAATTTGCTTCGAAGTGCTTTTCTGACAGAAAGCCTTAAAATAAAGCCCTTAAGGTTTTCCTTAACACAAGCCTCATGACAGCTCTGCTTCAGGCTTAGTGGTCAGTGCAACTACAAGCATTTTATACTGAGAAGTGCCCTGGCTTGACCCCTGAGTGACTTCTTCCCCTTGACTTCCCCCATTGCTGACTTCAAACTAATGTTAACATCAGGAAATGGATCCTCCAGACCAAGAGTGGGACTGTCAGATTCTCTGTGAGAAATTATGTATCATCTGTTACATATTGATTGAGATCCCCCAGCATGCCAAGAAGCTGTCCACTGACTCTTTGGAAACTGTGAGATCATTATCATTCCTGTTTTTGTCCATGGAAGGGCCTCACAAATACCCACTAGTCCTGAGTGGGCAGTAAAAATTTCTGCCAAGCAAGTACAAAAGAAAAAAGACTTTCCCCTGTTCTTAAAACAGATGGAAAGATAGATAGATAGATAGATACATACATACATACATACATACATACATACATAAATATATGCATATATATGCACACATAGATCTCTCCAATAAAAAAAGAAAATAAGTCCCAGTATTTTGAAATATTTGAAAGCTAAAGCTTTCATATATGTGAATTACTCTAATAGTGTTATAAAATTTCATTTATTTTGACTATTCAAGGGGGTGGTTAGTGTGAATCAGTGAAAAAGCTAGATTATAGCCCCTTAGGGGACCTGTTTTAATGAATAGATAAGAAAAACTTGTGATTCACCAATCAATTTCTTTCTTGCATGTAAATGGGTGATTCCTAAGTGCTTAAAAATCCTGTGTTTCTTTACTAATTTAATCATCCCCCTAGGCAATCTTGTTTACATTATTGATTTGCCCAGTAAATCCATTCTTTTTAGATAGTGCAAAGATAAATGTCAGCCCAGCCCAGCCCAGCCCAGGTTGGAATTATTCTAAATTCACACATTAATGGAGTCTCAATGGTAGTAGTTTCACTATACCATTTATGAGGTCACAATGAGCCAAGATTCTGGGTAGTAAGGGTTGTCTTTATGGTGAGCAAGAGAAAAATATGCTTTATGTATCCAATTGCTCAGACCAGAAAGAGTATAAATCTTATAGCACAGTAAGTTCTGTCATAACCCAATACCATGAGAAAGATAAAAATATTGGTTTTCCAGGTTATCATCCTCATCTCTCTTTTATATAAAACAGCCTTTTAAAAAATAATCTTAGTATCCAATATTGCTTAATTTGGAAATCTTTCTCCATCCAGCTGTCCATTTACTCATTCAACAATAATAACAACAAAAACTGTATATAATTATATGGATTCACTGAGTACTTACTATGCCCAAGCAACAAGAAGAAAAATTAAAGATGAATTTTATTCTTGATGCACTGCTAGAGAGATGAGATACCTGGTAATAAAACATGAGTAATAAATGTTAAGAACTAAAATAAAGGGAAAGACCTCTGAAAAAGGTGGGATTTGAGCAGATACTTGAGTGTAGTCAGAAAAGAAAGTTAGGAGATAGATGTAAAGATGGAGAGCACTGTAAGCATAAGATCTTATCTAAACCAATAAAAATGTATAGAGGTAGTAGGCAGAGGAGGCATCTCCCAGGTAAGAATCACCGGATACAAGAAGGCAAAGCAAAAATAAAAACCCTGGGAAGAAAAATGCTATTCAAACTTGATGGCACTGAGAATATTGTCAGTGGTCAGTCAACTAGTCATGATCTGGTGTACTTCTTTCCATGGGGTTTCCTTGGCAAAGGTACTGCAATGGTTTATCATTTCTTTCTCCAGTGGTAAACAGAGATTAAGTGACTTGGCCAAGTTCACAATGATGGAATACAGGAGTTGAACCAAAAACATATTAAGGTTTGGGACTAGTGGTGTGAAGTGCCTCAAAAGAATTTGTAGGCTTAAACTATCTCCAAATCAAGAGACAAAATTTTTGTTATGCTGTTGGCAGGGCGCTAAGTTCCAAAATGGAGTAAGTAACAAGGGGAAAAATGCAGGCTAAGTTCCCTAGTGGAACTCTTCATTAACTAGGAGGAAGACATCATACCAAGGGAGAAGGCACTGTAAGAAGGGCTAAGTTCCTAATGAACTAGCAATGCCATAAGATAGGTAAATTTCTAGTGAATTACCTCTAACAAGGAGAAAATTCCCAGAGAATTTGCTGCCATAAGGAGGACAATTCCTAATGAACTCGTGATTGACAAGGGGGAGTATAGGGCCTTATATAATGAAAGAGTAACCTTGAGAGTTAATATGTAGAGTTTGGCCTCCCAACTGGATACAGTATCTGTGGAGTCAAGATAATCCTGTAAATGCAAGGAATTCAACAAGCACCCACTGCAACAAAGTTCCACTTAAGGACAAGATAATCCTGTCAATGTCCCTTCCTGCCAGTCTCAGAATAATAACATACAGAACTAGAGCCTACTGCAGCAAAGGTCCACTTACCAGACACTTAAATCCCACTTAACTTCATCAAAGGGTCTCTCTTGTTAATGTCTTTTGCTATGGCCCACCTAGTTACCAAGGACTTGGGTCTTTCACCCCATCAACAGAGCTAAGAAGTTTCTGAGATTGGGTTTGAACTCAGGTCTCCTAATTCCAAGCCCAGAGCTCTAAAAACCACATCAATGTGACATTGGCCCTATTAACTAGACCCATAGTTCTTACAATCTTAAAACCATAGAGTTTTAGATTCAGAAGGTGCCTTAGGATATTTCAGTATTACCTCAGTCCTTCCCTCAACAGCAGTTAACCTTGTTCTGCCATCTAGCTTACTAACTTCTTGGTTGATTCAGCTCCCAGGCAGATGAAGAGATCAAAGAGATCAAACCATATTGTAAGTTGTACTGCACAAATACTTAATCACTATGTACATTTACTATGTAATCACTGTGTAAACTTACTGTGTTCCAAGCACTGTGCTAAGCACTAAGAATACAAATACAACTGAAAAATGACAGTCTCTACCTTCATTCTAATGGGGGAAGACAGCACATAATAGAGTTGGAAGTAAGATGGGAAAAGGCTTGTAGGGAGGAGGTGGAAAAGTCTGAAGAGTTAAGAAAAAAAGGAAGAGAGAAGTGAATATAAATGGCATGGGCATTCATAAAAAGATAGTCCCAGGCAGTAACTCAACAGTAAGAGGAAAGAGCTGCAGGGATAAAGGTATCTGCAGGGTACAAAAGCTACTGGGAGAAAGGACCCAGGTTCTGAACTGTAAGACTATGGCAGTCCTAAATGTCTTTGAGCCTCAATTTCTCAACCATAAAACGAGGGGATTAAACTAAATGACTTCTAAGGTCTCTACTAGCTCTAAATTTCTCATTCTAAGACCCCATGTGGTTATATATGGGCACATATACACTATAGAAAAACAAATAATATATAAACACATGTAAATATGCATATAAATGCATTTAATATGTATATTTATGTATGCATATACACATGTAGAATGTACAATGATGCATTATTTTTCATACATTTGTAGTATAATCTTGTGTGCATGTGTGTACATGTGTATACATGTCCATGTGAGTATATGTGCATATATACATGGCATGTGAGTATTCCTTTGTGTGCATGTATATGCTATACTAGGAACAAATACAGAGTGATGTTTTAATTATTTAAGACAAGCAATGATTTTGATCTGGTTTCATTTCATCATATACATAAATACATATGTATAAAACTAAATAATCTTGGGGTATGTGCTCACATGTTTGTATAATATACAATGTATATATACACATTATAAAATCATAAATTTAAGAGTTATATAATCCAATCACACCAATCATACACAAGGGATAAGTACACACAAAATAAATGCAAGATGATGGGATGGGGGTGGAAGATCCCACCTGTCAGATATTGAATAATAACAACAAAAGAAATTATTAAATACAAAAAACAAGTACATTCCTGAAACTTCCCCTCCCTACTCCTCTCTACTCTTTTCTCCCCTTTTCTCTCCTTTCCTTGTGTTACAGCTCTCTCTAATGTATACATACTACATTCAAAGAGCAAAATATTATGTTTATGTTTGTAGAGACACTAACTTCCCCCATGCCATTTTTTTTTTCTGTCCTTGGGCAGCAAGGTGGACAAATTGCTCACAGCACCATATTCCATCACAGGTATGCCCAGAAGACTGCAGCTAATGAAAAAATAAATAAATAAAAAATAAAGCTTCATTTCACTATGTTGCATTATGGGAGAATTAATCTGGAATTCGCTTTGGAGAAATAATTGGGAAAAGTCTTTGAAGTAACTTTTAAGTGTTTTTCTTTTGGGAGGAGAGAGGGAATGGCAGGGATGCAGAGTAGGAGGAAGCAGAGAGAAACTAGAGCATCTCTTTTACCTCTGCATCTACCTGGCATGTTCCTAAACCATGCACAAGGAGGAAGTGCCCTCTCCTCCCCCAACTGTCCTGCTCTGTGGTCTTGGAGGTGATGCTATGGTGGGGGATATGGGATGCATCAAGGGAAAGTGCTTGTCAGCTCATTCTTAAAGGAGGAGCAGTGAGAGAAGAGTCACAGTTTCTGCTATAATTAGGACTTTGCCTTTTTCAGTTAGTGAATGTATTTTTCCCTCTTTTGCGTGTGTGCGGGGAGTGTGTCACAAAATCTGGAACTGACCCCAAGCTTGTGAAATAATTAGTACAATAGTGTGAATCAGCCATTTCTGAAAAGAGTAATTTACTCCGTGTGTAGCCTCTCAGCAGGGCCCCTCATTAATCAAACAAGGCCATGTACATCAAAGTGTTCCTTGCCGGCTACCACAACATCCATCATAGCACTATTAAATGTTCTGTGGCAAGACAGGATAAATATAATGCCTTTGATGTGCTGATAACTCCATGTATTGGCATGTGGCTGCCTGGAGGGCCCTGGGAAGCGTATGGAGCAAGAAGGAAGCCAGCCCTGCCTACACACTTGAGTCAGACCTTGCCTTCCCCTCTGACGTGTTAAAGACCTCATGTAGTCACAAAAGCAGCTGCTTTTTGGCATTTCCCAGCCAGGAATGAAATGCCTTCTGTGGTCAGACAATAGCAAAGGGGTTTGTAAGAGGAAAACCATTTGTGATTCCAACCCTAGAGCCACTATCAAGCAACAGCTGATTGACTAATCCATTCATTCCTCATTTAGCAATTATTAACTGGAGGAGAAATGGCACAGATTTGATGTGATTTTGAAAGAATAGATTTGGTGCTGGAAGGATTGTCTTATTTTATAGGTGATGAAACTGGACCCAGAGAAATGAAAGTGACATGTTCAGGATCTCATGTTAAATAATTCAAAGATGTAGGATTTAAACCCAAGTTCTCTGGCTCCAAGTTTTGCATTATTTGCTGGCCTGTCTTTTCCAAAAGGATGGTCCTCCTGGGCAAAGCAATTCATAACCAGTTACTATGGGTATTCCTCAAAGCTCCATCCTAGGCCTTCTGCTTTTTTCTTTTCTTTTGACACTATTTCTCAGCTATGTGTTTAATCATCATTCCTGTACAAATGACTACCATATGTATGTAGGTGTGTGTATATATGTGGGGGTGTTTTTGTGTCTGTGTGTATGTGCATATATTTGTATGTGTCTATATGGATAGACACACACATGTATGTATACAAATGTGTGTGTATATATCCTTAGTGTCTCTCCTGGACCCCAGTACCCACATTACAACCTATTGGACTTTTCAAACTGTATGACTCCATAGATATCTCAAAATCAATATATCCAAAACAGAACTCATTATTCCCTCCCCAAAAAATATCCACTGCAATTTCTGTACTTAATTGTTGATGAAATCATCATCTTTCTAGTCAACTAAATTTAAAATATTTTTTAAATTTTTTTTATTTTTCTCCAGTTATTTCTTTTTTTTTTTAATTAAAGCTTTTTATTTGTATAACATATATATGGGTAGTTCCCCAACATTGATCTTTACAAAGCTTTCCATTACAAATTTTACCTCCAGTCCCCTCCCCTCCCCTAGATGGCAGGAAGTCCACTACATGTTAATAATGTTGAAATGCTTGAGAAGTTATGCAAGAAAAATCCTATCTACAAGAAAAAAAAAAGAATCAGAGAAAGGCAATACAATGCAAGCAAATGTCAATAGAGATCATGAAAATGTTACGTTGTGGTCCATATTTCACTAAATTTAAAATATTAACGTCATCTTCAACTGCTCACTCTCACTCCTTACTCTTATCTATATATCCAATCATTTGGCAATAAATCTTGTCTTTTCAACCCCTATGACATCTCTAATTTACATTTCCTTCTCTACCCTCACACAGATACCCCCTAACTATTGCAATAAGCTTCTGTAGGCTTCAAGTATCACTCTCATTCCTGTCAATGCAGCGGCTAAAATGACTTTCCTAAAATGTAGTTCTGATTTTTAAAAATATAGTTCTATGTCTCATCTCTTTCTTCAAACTCTAGTGACTTCCAATTATTTCTATAATCAAATACAAAGAAGTGTTTCAATAACAATTAATTTTTATATGATTTCATTTTGTTAGAGCAATGGTTATATCTATATACTTTTATTGACACTAGACTGACTCAAGTTTGATCTTGACTAGAAGAAACTGGATTGAGCCACTTGCCCCAACTTGTTAGCTCTCTGATCAGTTGAATGTTGGATTTTATGGCATACACATGTGTTTTACTGTAATTTTGTTGTGTTTTAAAATCTGTGATTCTTAAGAAAGCATATTATTCTGCAGCAACAAAAAACTTTTAAAACTTTAAAAAAACTTGTAAACTTTTAAGAAATACTTTTCTTTTTTTTTTTTTGCTCTTTGCTGAGGCAATTGAGGTTAAGTGACTTGCCCAGGGTCACACAGCTAGGGAATGTTAAGTGTCTGAGACCAGATTTGAACCCAGGTCCTCCTGACTTCAGGGCTGGTGTGCTATCCACTGTGCCACCTAGCTGCCCCTTAAAAGAATACTTTTCAAGGACCAGTAGAGATATTGCATGGTTTTTGACATGGGCAGTTCAAGTGGTTCAAGAATCATTAAAGCCAGTAATGAAATAAGATTGATTTCGCCGAGCACAAAGGAAAACGTAGTTGAAAAAAATTAAAGTCAAAAATTGACAAAATTTTGCTGAAAAACAAAATAGTTACCTCTCAGAAATTAAGGAAAAGATATCAGAAGGTTCTAGTTGCTGTTACTGGTTCATTGTTTCATAGGTCAGTGTGAAAATTTTAATTGGAATAACAGCAAGACTGATAAAAAATATAGATTGATGAAAAAATATATATCAGCTAAGCATTGTTATGAAAAAAAGCTTGTCATAGACAAGGCAATATAAAGGCAATATAAATCTTTTTATTGCAGATAATAAAAAGATAATTTTTACCAATGAATTTCTTTTTTTTTATTCAATACCAGATGAAAACCATTGTCAGAAGTCCAGCTGATCCTACAAGATCTCAATATTTCCATGTAACTGTAAAAATTCACCACCCAAACATATTTTCAGATTTTTTTTTACTTCTAATCACTGTATGTCTTGTAGCCTTTGAGGAAGTTATAAACTCTGATAAACATGATACATTGAAAAGCAATAGTCTTCTGGAATTACAAAAATTCCCAAATGGAGATGGTATATTGAAATACTGCCATATACTATATCACACACCATGAAAGGTTTGTGTGTGTGTGTGTGTGTGTGTATGAAAATGTTTCAATGTGATTTCTTTAAAATGTAGTTTCAAATAGTTTTTCTCAACATCATAAACTAAATGCTAAATTAAAACCACCACAACTAAGTGTTTGCATCAAAAGAACATCTTACAAATTTAAAGGTTTTTAATATAAAAATATGGAAGATTCATTTTATGAGTCAATAAACTTAATTATTTTACTTTTTCTCAGTTATCTGCTCACCCATTATAAATTTATTTGTCTAACATTTAAAGTTCTCTGAAATTTTGCCTCTTCCTAGCTGTTCATTCTTTTTACATATTATTCTTCTTTTTACAAAGTACTTCTAATCACATTAGACTACATTTTGTTCCCTA
Organism: Myrmecobius fasciatus; assembly: GCA_023553655.1. Taxonomy (NCBI): domain Eukaryota; kingdom Metazoa; phylum Chordata; class Mammalia; order Dasyuromorphia; family Myrmecobiidae; genus Myrmecobius; species Myrmecobius fasciatus. The sequence continues at coordinate 30,626 of JAJPUD010014658.1, forward strand.
CACAGAAAGCTCTATCACCTATGCCCATGCCTAACTACTGGTTGCTCTTCATGTATTGAATGCTCTCTTCTTTAAATTCCTGGCTTCCTTCAAGACAATGAAAATACAAACTACTGAAAGAACCCTTTCACATTAACCAGTTCTGCTCATGCTTCTGCCCTCTCAAATTATCTTTTTTGCATTTTTTTATTTTTTATTTTATTTTATTATTTTTTTGCTGAGGCAATTGGGGTTAAGTGACTTGCCAGGGTCACACAGCTAGAAAGTGTTAAGTGTCTGAGGTCATATTTGAATTCAGGTTCTCCTGACTTCAGGGCTGGTGCTCTATCCACTGTGCCATCTAGCTGCCCCTTTTTGCATATATTTATATACACTTTGTCTTCCACCATTAGAAAATAAGTTCCTTGAGGGAAAGGAATATTTTTGCTTTTTCTTTTCACTCTTAGTGCTTATCACAATATTTGACATATAATGAGTGCTCAATAAATGATAGATGATTAATTAGTTGATTGATGAACAGGGAATATCTAATGGATCATGCAAATACATAGGCCTATGCCCTTGTCATTGCTACTTTTATAAAGAAATATTTTAATCTTTTGATACGCAGCCAAATGCTTCTTGTGGGTCCCCCATGTAACAAGTTTTCCACTTTGAAGATAGTGTAATGAGAAGTGACCACTAAGCAACAGGAGATGCCTCCTCAGTAGATTTTCAGAAGTTTAATTTTTAAAGATTTAAACTATTGATTTATTTTAGTAGTGTATTTTGGGATTCAACTGTTCCCTTGCATTTACTGTTGGAAGGGAAGGGATTTCTTCCATCATTTCCCTCTCTCCCCATCCCCAGCAGCTGTGGCAACTGTTTACCCACGGTTATGAAAGCACTGGCTTGTTTAGCTAAGCCTGAGCCTGGACTTCAAATATCTGGCTGTCTTTTTAACATTGTGCTGTATTTCTGTGATTAAAGATCACAAATACATTTTGTTCTGGTCCAGATGGATATTTCTAAGTTTGGCAGTTAATTCAAATCCTCAAGATCCCCATTAGAAAGGCAGAGATGTTGGCAGTGGGATGTGAGCACCAAAACAACCTCCAAAAAGTAAATGACAGCAAGTTTAAGAAGGAACTTCCATGGGAAGTCCCAGAGAATGTCAGTCAGGAGTCAAGTGTTCAGTAAGTAAGAGACGAGAGTAAAGCCATTTCTTTTAAAGTCTTGCTATTCAATGGTCAATAGCTCTTCTTTATAAGAAGGCAGAGGCCAGGAAAGCACATAGAAACCAACTGGAAGCCTCTGGTTGTCTATACTCTTTCTCATGAGACCACAACACAACTTAAGGGGAATGTCCAGGGGTCAGACTCAACACCCACTTGGAAACAAGTTCCCCAAGGTGTCCAGAAAGGGCTATCCTCATATCTTCCATGGGAAGATTGCTGTACACATGAAAAAAATAATAGAAACAGTATTTTATATTAGAAAGGATCCTGGATTGAGTCAAGGTACTCTTGTACCTTGTAATTTTATGGGACCATAGACAAGTCATTTTAGATTTCTGGGCTCCAGGTTCTTTATCTTTAAACTGTTAGACTGGTTGATCTTAAAGTCCCTTCCATTTCTGACTTTTCATGATTCTAACCCATTTCAGGTATGACAAATGATAATAATCTGTATGAAAAGGAATGGAATGCAAAACACAAAGTTGTCTAATTGGGATGCATCTTCTGTTTCTCCAAGATCATTCAAACAATAGGTTGCAGGTGCTTCCTGAGAGGTCTGTGATGCAACAGAAGGGGAATTTCTCAGTGGGAATTGAAGAACTGGTTTCCAGACCTGGCTCTATTGCTTAGGATTATAGATTTAAAGCAGGAAGGTAAGTTATCTAATTCAGACCACTCTTGAATAGTTCAAAGCACTAGCTAAGTGATTTTTAGCAAATTACTTTCCCTCTCTAAAGACAGGGGAGCCCCTGGTGGGATGCTTCCACTGAAGTCCTGATAAGTTGAGTCTCTCTGTTCTTTTCTAATACTTTAATAACTAGAATCATACTAGGAGTCAGGAGTCTTAGGTTCTGGTCATAACTCCAAAGATAACTATCTGACCCTGTCATTATCTGGCTCAAGAAGCACCAAGAGTTCCGTACTGTCTATAGCATAAACCACAAACTTCTCTGTCATATAAAGTCCTTCATAAGCTGACTCCAGCATTTTTCCATTTGGATGACACATTCCTCCCTCCATACTCTCCACATTCTAGTCAAACGAATTTAATTATTATATTACATGAATATTCTATCTCCAGCTTTATGTTTTTGGCTTGTTCTTTCATTCCTGGAATGCTCTCCCTCTTTATCTCTGCCTCTTAGGATCCTTAGCTCACTTCCAGGATCAGTTCAAGTGCCACATCCTTTTGGAGTTCTTTCTCGATTCTCCAAGCAGTTAGCACTCCTATCAATTATTTTTGTATTCTTTCTGTTGTTTGTCCTTCATTTTAAAAAAAGGACCAATGGCATCACTGGTGATATCTTGACTCATGGCTGAATTAAATTTAAACGAGGCAGAGTTGCACAAAGTTATCAGCCTTACTCTGTCCTTCGGAGTCATCCAAGTCCAGTGTACGACAAAGTCAAAATAACTGGCATGGCCCAGTATGCAGCTTCAATGTCTAACCAAATTGTAAGCAGCTCCAGAGTGCCTGCTTTAGCCACCTTCGTGGCTGCTGGAACAAATTGGCTTCATTTGCCCATTCCATTGTGGGAAGTCTTCACAAGCTTGAGATAGACATTCCCCTAATTCCCTAATAGGTTTGCCTATACCTGGTTGTCTATACCCTTTCTCATGAGACCACAACACAACTTAAGGGGAATGTCCAGGGCTCAGACTCAACACCCAATTGGAAATAAGTTATTAAGATCATAAGTCCCCCTTGTTATCAGTTATCTTCAACCTCAGTTTAGCCCATCTGCCAAGACAATTTACTGGAGTATGGTCACTGCACATGTTACAGCTTCTTGGAGCCACAGGTCAGAGTTGGGTGAATCATGTGGACCTCAAAAGTGGATGAGCAGCCCTGAAAAGAAATTGTCAGGATTTCACACCAGATGTTCTGGTCCTCCTGAACACCAACATACACTCCATTCTTTGTGTATGTGTGTGTATGTGTGTGTGTGTGTGTGTGTATTTATATATATATATATATATATAAATATATATATAATTTTCATTGGAAATGTTGTATTCAAGTGAAATATAAACTCCTTAATTAAAGGAACTGATACATCTTTGGATCTGTATCCCTATTAGGTATTTAATATATGTTTATTGATTCATTTGATTAATCTGTATGATGTCAGGCAAGTCATATAAACTCTCTGAATTTCTTTAAAATGAGAATAATAACCTTGGTTCTGCCTACTTTATAATTCCATTTTAAGGTTAGCAGCCATTATTATGAATATGCCACTTTAAACCATGATTCCAATGGAAGGGGCCAGACCATCTCGACTAGGGGACATAACATCCCTCCTCTACCCTCTACTTTCACAGACTGAATTTCTTTCTTAGGTGGATTACAATGAACTGAGACTGCTAAGAGGGCTGGGGGTCTGTGAGCAATCTTTATATAAATATGAATAGAAGAATGACTGTTCTGCTAAAAGTCAGTCTAGGGCATAAATTAATCCAACCATGGGAAGATGAGAAGGGAGAATTTTATAAAAGTAATTGCATTAAAATTGTAACTTATTTTGGTCCTCTGACCATCACTTTCCTTACAATCATTATAGTAAATTTCAGTATTAAGAGGCAGTAGCAAGCAGGAAATAAGATTGCAAAGGGGAACCTGGAAGGCACATACAAACCATCCCACAGCTCAAAGGAGCATAATTATAGATTCTATCCTATTTTAACTAAAATTCACATTTTGGTTATGTGTGCTAAATCAGCAGGTTATCTAGGTGCTGCTGTCAAGGTTCTTGATCCTATGATATGTAAAATCCCAGACAGATTCTAGACCTCCATGGTTCCAGACAAACAAAATACCAAAAGACACTGATAACTTTGAAGTGACATGGACATGCATGTTAGCCAAGTTTTATGTATAATTTTGAGAGAACTTGGATGTTAATGAACTAACCCCAAAATGATACAAAAAGTCTTTCCAAAACAAGACTTCAAACTCCTGCCTCCCAAGTACTCGTTTATCTCCACTGAGTCCAAGCTGTCTACTAGTTCCGACTCTAACCCACTTTTGAGTGACTTTTTGCCTTACTCCCTCTCCATTCTCTTCCCTATTCTATCTGCTTTTCATCACCATTCCATCCCCTCCCACACCTCTTTTTGCCACTTGTCTCTGCCTTTGGGTGCTTTTTGTCCTTAGACCCTTTGTACTTAATCAAAGTGTGATTATCACACCATTTTTTTTTTTGCCAACAGTTGCAGTCTTTTGAGGAGAGTACCCAAAGAACCAGACATATTCACCTTCATTTTATAATTATTTCACAAATTGACTGTCATTTCGGGAATTCATTCCTTCTCCATGATGCCATCCTCCCTCAATCCAATCTTTTACCATCACCCCCACTAACCAAATATAACAAACCCTACTCAAGGCAGCACATCATCATTCCCTGCTGATGAGGATGTGATTGCTTTCAAGTAAGCCACATAGCCACAGAGGTGGGGGCCATTCCCCTGGGCAGCTCAGCAGCTGCGATGGGCTCAGAGAGTACCGAATGCCTGGCAATGAAGGGAATAGGCTTGGACAAGGTAAACAAGAGGTAACCAGGCAGAGCCAAATGGAGCCATTGCAGGTAAGCACAGGAGCCATTCCCAGGGGTCAATTTCTTTCAGGGAAATCTGAACAGGAAGAATATTTCAGACCCTTCAGACTGATTCCAGCAAAGCCCTTCAAAAAATGCCCCAAGGTATTTGCTTTGATTAATCAAACAGCTTTTCAAATGATCTTTGATGGGACTCTTACTGAATTTATCTGCAGCTTTCAGCTCATACCAGACATTCACTACCAACTCACATGAGCCATCTATCTTAGGGATGCATAGGCTAATGACCTTGAAAACTGGGCAAAATCAGAGCCCTTTATCTTTAGCTACTGAAAGAACTGAAGTTTCCACTCCAGATCTTTTTCTCTTCTGAATAAGATTCCTGAGTCATTTATCAACTTCCTTAAAGACAGTAATAGGTATATTAAACAGGTATCATTTGAAAAATGTATAACTATTGGGGAGGATATTCATTTTAATGGAACTAATTCTTCCACACAATGGTAGAACTCAAATGTGCCTTTCTTGTTCCTTTTTAACAGAGTATGAAAGTTGAGAGCATTTAATATGCAAACTGTTCACCATTCAAGGGAGAGAGAGATGATTCTAAAAAAATCTAAAACCAAGAGGCATTTCAAGATGAATCTACCATGAAAGATTGTTCGGTCATTTCAATCATGTCTGACTCCTCATGACCCCATTTGAGGTTTTCTTGGCAAAAATACTGGAGTGGTTTACCATTTCCTTCTCTAGCTCCTTTTACAGATGAGGAACTGAAGTAAACATGTTAAAAGGCCTGCCAGGGTCACACAGCTAGTAAGTGTCTGAGATCAGATTTGAACTCAGGAAGATTAGTCTTCTTAACTCCAGGCTGAGCACTCTAAACCACTAGCTATCCAATCTCCTTTGAAAACTATCTGCAAATTACAATAGAACATAGCAATGTTTTTGAAGTTTCTAAAATGATTTGTCAACCTATAAAACAATTTATCTGGAAATGTTTTGGCTATTAGCATGGGACTGGTCAGTCCCACATTTAGGCAATGTCAAAAGGCCTCAAGAGTTTTGTTCATTAAACAAAACCGACCTACTTTAAACTTGCCAAGACTATTTGGCCTAATAACTCAGAGGTTAGAACCCAAAATATCTAAATCACTATTATACACCATAAAAATTTCTGATGATGAATTCGGAACTCCTTGAGACCTGCACTCTTTGTTGAAAGGTGAAATTGTATATTAAAAAGAATGCTGACTCTAGGGTCCTGGGTTCAAATTCTCTTTCAGATTCTTACTTAGCTGTGTGACCTTGGGCAATTGTTTAATTTCCTTTGGTTTTAGTTTCCTTATCTGGGAAATGAAAAAATTAGAATAAAAGGCCTCTAAGATCCCTTCCCACTGTAGATATATAATGTTCTAACAAAATTACTTTATATTTGGTTCTGTTAATCATAACTTAGACTCTATACTTAGTCAGTAAAAGAGATAAGACAATTATATAATCAACAGAAAAAAATTATTATAATAATACATTGTGGTATTGTAGGAGAGGCAATGGTAAAAATTATGCTGCTGAAATACTTTCTAGATTACAAAATGTCAGATCTTAAACCACTTTGATACCTTTCCCAAGCAAATCTGAAATGGGACAGAATGAGTTGAACATAATTGAAAAATGGCTGAATGTGAATGTATTTATAGACATATGCATATGTGTTTCTATGTGTGTGTATATATGTGTGTGTGTGTGTGTGTGTGTGTGTGTGTGTGTGTGTGTGTGTGTGTGTATAGAAAGAGGGAGAGAAGAAAGAGAGAGGGAGAGTGAGAGTGTAATATCACAGGTTTATTTAGCCATAAAGGAGCTCAGAATCTATCCAGTCTCTAATTTTACAGATAAGGAAAAGAAGGCCCATTAATATAAGATTAATTGCCCAAATGGAAACAGAAAGGAATATTAGAGATAGGATTTAAACTTAGGTATTCTGACTCTAGATTTGGTGCCCTTTGCATTATAACGCAACTATGAAATAAAAAATTGAAATATGGGGCACTAACATCAAGTAGTCAGTCAAGTTAGATCTTTCTTTCTTATTAATGTATATACACATCCAAGGATTTGGGGTTAAGAAAATTTTAAAAATGAAGTGGATGAGGAGGAGAAGAGATGTGTTTGACATAGAGAGCTCTTGGCACTGGGTTGAAAAGAATGATCCTAAAACAGGTTTTAAAGGGGTTCAGATTGGAAATTAGACAATAAGTGAAAATCTGTCCACTAAAAATTGGGGTAGACATTTTTCTCTTGGTTAACAGATATGTAAGGTTAAAAAAATAGACAAATTCTGTAGGTGCTTTTTAACTGGCTACTTAGCTTGTTTTTCAAAAAAGCTCAGTTCCTGATGAAAAAATTCTCCTTTTGGAGAAGAAAGGGTCTCTCCTGCATTTTGATATTGTTTGTATGAGGGCTCTCATACTTAAGCATAAGGGGTCTAAACTAATAGAAAAATGGCAGAGCACATTATTCTTCTTCTGGGAAAAAAGTAGCACCTCAGCAGAATACTGCATATAGAAGCTGGAAATAGAGTACAGCTCTTTTACCTTTTGCTAAGAGCAACCATGGTATCATTGAAGCAGTCAAATAGTAATTTCTCAGGACCAATTGTAAGCAACCAGAAGGAAGCAGTATCTGGGAGAGACTACATTATTGGTAGAGATTTCATTTTGTGTAATTCTAATGAGGAATAAACGTAGTAGAAAACATGATGATATCATCAGAAGACATCAGCATCAGAGGCATAATTTCTCCCAATTTCTGTAGTCTGTACTTATATGTTCCTTATATGCATGTCCTCCATGTATATTCTCAGGCCATAGTGTTTTTTTCTTCTATAGATATTCCCTAGAGTTATTCACCCTTCCCACTTGATAGTGTATGTGGTCATAGGAAGAGCAAACCAATGAGAGAAGTATTCTATTGCTACTTTTCTTACTATGCTATTTTTTAATGTCTTTGTTTTTAACTGATTGTGTCCTTTGGCTGTTTATCATAATAAACATATTGGTGGAGGCTCATAAATTATGGGGAGTTTTTATTATTATTTTTTTTGCTTGCCAAAAAAAATTAACATTTATGGCCAATTTACTTAATATCCCGGGGTCTCCTGTTCTTCATCTACAAACTATCTAAACTTTTCTTTTTCTTTTTTTGCTAGTGGATATAGATGCTCAGCTTTCATTGAAACCTCTTTGTGTTCCTCTAAAAGTGATAGGGGATGAAAGATGGTGTCTCAGGTGCTACATTACAGGTAGAAGCCACTATTTCAATCATAAAAAGTATAAAATAATAACTGACATACAACATGTTAAAGTGTGCAAAGCACTTTAAATTCAGTATCACATTTGATTCTTATAACCACCTTGGGAGGTAGAATTATAGCATTATAATCCCCATTTTGCAAATGAGGAAATCAAGATTTAAGTTGCGTGAATTGCTCTTGGTCACATAGTTAATAAATCTCCCAGGCAGAATTTGAATCTAAGATTTCTTAATCCCAAGTTTAGCACTCCATTATTCAGTATTCTAGTATGGAAAAATTGCAGAACTTATTTTCATATTTCCAATGGAAGTTAGTGGTGAACAGTATTGAAAATTTACAGACTTTTGCAGAAAAACTAAAGGGCATAATCTAGTAAAATTCTTGTCTTTAGGTCTTCAAATGCAAGATATATGGTCAAAGGAGAACTTAATCTTCAAATGTCATGTGATTTTACCTACCCAGCCACAATTGAAAATATGTTGATATTTTGCTTAGAATAAAGATTTTTGAAGATGGAGTGAAGACACGACTCTCTATGACCTCCTCTCAAACCAACAGCAGATTAAGCCTCTGAACTGGTTCTGGAGTGAGGGCTCCCTCAAACACTTACAACACATTTCCAGCAAAAGTTATCTTGAAGAGCTCCATAGCAGGTCTGTTTCAGTTGGGCTTAGGCAGTTCGCCTAGCTCAGGCGCATCTTCAGGAAAGGAAAGGGAGCCAGGCGGGACTCAGTGTGGCAAATTCTAAACACCTGGGGAGTCTATCTGAGGCTTCTGGAACACTCTGTCCTGATTGCAGGCAAATGTTTTGGCAGATCTGCCTTTTGTAAAAGGTAGATTGTAACCCACTGCAAACTCTGGTCCTTGTCCAGATGGCCCAGCAGAACTGGGAAGTCAATCAGCAGAACTGCCCCAGGGCAAATTGAAGCATTTGCTCCTTAAAGTTGCTTCTTTAAACAGACCTCAAGCTTTTAAAGAAATGAATAAAAAACAGAAAAGAACTCTCACCATAGACAGCTTTTATGGAGACTGAGAAGAACAGACCAGATCCTGAGATTCATAAAGGTAAAGCAACTTCAGAGGAAGCCACAAAGGGTGACATGAGCTGGTCCCCATTTCACAAGGCTTACCTGGAAGATTACTTAGAGAATCTCAAAAGAGAGTTAGATGAAAAATGGGGAAATGAAATGAGATCATTGCAAAAAGGAATGGAAAAAGCTCTACAAAAGAAATATGAAAAAGACACCAATTCACTAAAAACCAAAATTGGTGAAATGGAAAAAGTAGGCAATGAACAAATTGGCCAGTTACAAAAGGAGCTAAAAAAGGTAACTGAAGAAAATAATACATTAAAAATTAGAATTGAACAAATGGAAGTGAATGACTCAATAAGACTTCAAGAATCAGTCAAACAAAAACAAAAAAAAA
>JAJPUD010014659.1:17536-40141 GCA_023553655.1 Myrmecobius fasciatus
TTCTTTCTTATTTATTTTGTGGTTTGATTTATCAAGTTCTGAGAGAGGGAGGTTGAGATCCCCCACTATTATAGTTTTGCTGTCTATTTCTTCTTGCATCTCTCTGAACCTTTCCTCTAGGAATTTCTATGCTATACCACTTGGTGCATATATGTTTAGTATTGATATTGCTTCATCATCTATGGTACCCGTTAGGAAGATATAATTTCCTTCTTTGTCTCTTTTAATGAAGTCTATCTTTGCTTTTACTTGGTCTGAGATCAGGATTGCTACCCCTACTTTTTTTTGTTCACCTGAAGCATAATAAATTCTGCTCCAGCCTTTAACTTCACCCTGTATGTATTTCTATGTTTTAGATGTGTTTCTTGCATACAACATATTGTTGGATTCTGGTTTTTAATCCAGTCTGCTATCTGCTTCTGCTTTAAGGGAGAGTTCATTCCATTCACATTCACAGTTAAAATAACTAATTCTGTATTTCCTGCCATCTTATTTACCCTAGCTTATGCTTTTCTCTTTCTTATCCCCTTTCCCTACTCCCTACTATTTTGCTTTTGAAAACCACTTCCCTCAAACAATCCTTCCCCTTTAGAGCCGCACCCACACCTTTTTTCCCCCCATTTCCCTCCAGTTTCCTTATAAGTACGTCTATTATTTCCTCTGAGCCAAATCTGATGAGATGGAGATTAACCCAATTCTCATTCCCCTCCCTTTTCTCCCCTTAATCATTATAGGTTTTCTTTGCCTCTACATGTGATGTAATTTCACTTATTTTACCTCCTTTTCCTCTTCTTCCAGTGTTATCCCTTTTCTACCTCTAATTTCTTTTTCAGTTTATCATATCATAAGATTCATAAAATCACAATAAACATATAATAATAATCATAAAATCACAGTAATCATATGATAATAATCATAAAATCACAGTAATCATATCATAATCATAATGTAATAATCAATTCATAAAATCAACCCTCATTCTATAAGTATCTATAACATAAATATAGTTCTCAAGAGTTATTTTTTCTTGTTACCTTTTTATGTTTCTCTTGTGTACTGTGTTTGTAGATCAAATTTTTTGTTCAAGTCTGGTCTTTTCAGTAGAAATAGGTGAAATTCTCCTATATTATTGAATGACCATCTTCTTCCCTGGAAGATAATGCTCATTCTAGCTGGGTAACTTATTCTTGGCTGTAATCCAAGTTCCTTTGCCCTTCGGAATATCTGATTCCAGGCCCTTCAATCCTTCAAAGTAGAAGCTGCTAGGTCCTGTGTAATCCTAATTGTAGCTCCCCGATATTTAAATTGTTTCTTTCTGGCTTCTTGTAATATCTTTTCCTTGGTATGATAGTTCTGGAATTTAGCCACGATATTTCTGGGGGACTTAATTTTTGGGTTTCTTTCAGGAGGTGATCGCTGGATTGTTTCAAGGAGTATTTTGCCTTCTGGGTCTAAAATATCAGGGCAGTTTTCTTTTATGATTTCCTGGAAGATAGTGTCCAGGTTCTTTTTTTTTCATCATGGCTTTCAGGAAGCCCTATAATCCTTAGATTGTCTCTCCTAGATCTATTTTCCAGGTCAGTTGTTTTTCCTAGGAGATATTTCATGTTTTTCTCTATCTTTTCATTTTTTTTTGTTTTTGTTCAACTGATTCTTGAAGTCTTGATGAGTCATTAATTTCCAATTGTTCGATTCTATTTTTTAATGTCTTATTTTCTTCAGTTACTGTTTTTAGTTCCTTTTGCAAATGACCAATTACATTTTTTTGTTCATTGCATTCTTTTTCCATTTTTTCTATTTTATTTTGCAGTGATCTCATTTTGTTTCCCCATGTTTCTTCTAACTCTCTTTTAAGATTTTTTATGCAATCTTCAAAGAAAGCCTTGTGACATGGAGACCAATTTATGTCTCTCTTTGGGGCTTTTTCTGGAGTTGCTTTACCTTTAGGGGCCTCAGGATTTGAAGTCTGTTCTTCCCTCTCTCCAAACAAGTTGTCTATGGTGAGAGCTCTTTTTGGTTTTTTATTCATTTTTTTAAAGGTGTGAGGTCTGTTTAGGGCAGAGGTGGGACAGCTGCTTTAATTTGCCCTGGGGGCAGTTCTGCTGACTGAGTTATTTCAGGAACTGGGCAATTCTGCTGATTGAATTATGTCAGGAGCTGGGCAGCTCCGCTGATTGAATTATTTCTGGTGCTTATCAGTCCTGTTGTTTGATTGATTGCTTTAAGGTGCTGTGTAATGGCAGCTAGGTCCGATGCTCATCAGGGGTTCAGTGGTTCACAATGTATCCCCCTCAAAAGGCAGACCCTCCAAAGCACCTGCCCACAATCAGGACAAATTGTTCCAAGAGGCTCGCAGAAGACTCCCAGGTGTGTGAAAAGCACAATGCTCCCACTCCTGTTCCGACTCTTGTTCCAGCTCCCTGCTCCAGCTCCCTGCCCCGGTCTCCCTGCGCTGCAGTCTGGGTTCAGTAGGCCACCCCCTGCCCCATTAAAACAGACCTGTTTTGAGGTTCTTCCAGAGTATCTTCTTCTAGAATCGTGTTGTTCTCCAGATATTGTGGATTTTTTTGCTTCAGAATCAGTCTAGAGGCTTCATATGTTGTTGGTTTGAGGGGAGGTTAGAGGAGGTTACAGAGAATCCTGTCTGATCGCCACCATGGCTCCACCCCCGGGAGGAAGTCCACATTATCTCTAACCCCTCTAAGGGTCTATTAATTTCACCTTTATAATATCTTTCCAAAAAGCTCTATTCTCCCAGGTGACACGTCACAACAACAAAAAAAAAACATTCTCTGTTTCTTGGAGTTTGCTTATTCATGAAGAATCCCATTCTAACTGTGAGAAAATCATTTAATAATGTTGAAAATTTGCTTTCCTGTAATTTTTATTCATTTACTATGATTCCCTCTTGAGAAACAAATGAGAAGAACTCTATTTTTCTTTCTACGGTTTAAAATTTTTTAATACAATGAACAAAGCCTCTTCTCCAAAGTCCAGAGCAAGGTTTCTTTTCTTCAGAACAGGTATCTCTATTTGTTTCATTCTTTGTTTTTAAATGTTATATCTGTTTATATTTTGGTAATTTCTGTTTTTGTTTACTTGGAACTTTTGGATTTGTTGTTTTTATATATTTATTTTTAGTTGCATGCTAAATTCATTGATTAATTCCTTCATTCATTTAGGAATGAAAATAATTTTTTCCATAATACCAGGTTTGGATGAATCTTAAAAAATTCAGTTCATCAATTTGGAGCTATGCTCAAAAAGTTATCAAACTGTGCATACCCTTTGACCCAGCAGCATTTCTATTGGGCTTATATCCCAAAGAAATCATAAAGGAAGGAAAAGGCCCCACATGTGCAAGAATGTTTGTGGCAGCCCTTTTTGTAGTGGCTAGAAACTGGAAATTGAATAGATGCCCTTCAATTGGAGAATGGCTGAATAAATTATGGTATATGAATATTATGGAATATTATTGTTCTGTAAGAAACGACCAGCAAGATGATTTCAGAGAGGCCTGGAGAGACTTAAATGAACTGATGCTGAGTGAAATGAGCAGAACCAGGAGATCATTATACACGGCAACAACAGTACTATATGACGATCAATTCTGATGGACATGGCTCTCTTCAACAATGAAATGTTTCAAACCACCTCCAATTTTTCACTGAAGAAAGCCATATACACCCAGAGAGAGGGATGTGAAATGTGGACCACAACATAACATTCTCATACTCCTTGATTGATGTTTGATTACATTGTGTTTCCTTTATCTGATATATCGTTTGTGTAGACAAGATTTTTCTTGCACAACAATGACAAGTTTGGAAATATGTATACATATATTCGATTTGCCAATATTTTAACATAATTAACATGTAGTGGATATCCTGCCATCTAGGGGAGGGGTGGGGAGTTGGGGGGAAAATGTGTAACGGAAAGCTATGTAAGGGTTATTGTTGAAGAATTACCCACACATATGTTATGCAAATAAAATTTTTTAAAAAAATTCAGTTCATTATGGCATTGCTCTTATTTTCTTTGACTATTGTTCTTTTGATTTGTTCATTAACCACCCAGCATTTAAGATTATGCGATTTAATTTGCATTGCATTTTTAATCCTCTCCTCAAATTGTCATTGTTTTATTATGTTTTTGATGTTGTGGTCAGTCAAGTTCATATTGTCAGTTTTTTCTCCATTTGTCTGTCTAATGCATAGTTAATTTTGCAAAATTGATATAAAGCAGAAATATGCCTATTCTTTTCAATTTACATTCTCTAATAGTCAATGATTCACTATATTGAACTTTTCTAAAATCCTACTCATATCATGGATGTCTTTTTTGTTTATCTCTTTGTTAGATTTTTCTAGATCTCATAAAAATAATTTCCATTACTCAATCATTATAATATCAATATATATGTCTCCCTTTAATCAAATTGCTTTTAATTTAGGTACTTAGATGCTATGCAATTCAGGGCCCAGGCTCATAGATCCAGGACTAAAAGGGATCTCAGAGACTAATTAGTTAAACCTTCTCATTTTAAGGATAATGAAAATTAGACTGAGGTAAGTACAGTGGCTTTCCCAAGGTTATATGCATATTGTCAAATATAGGATTTAAATTTAGGTATTGTTTCCAGATCAAAGATGTGAGACCTATTTTCTGACACTGAATTTTCTTTTGCTTATGATTGTCAGCTCTGTCAATTGTACCTACTTTTGGAAATCACTTTCTCCCATCCCCCAACTTTGGACATTTTTTTCCTTTTGAATTTAATGCATTTCTATAATAAACTCTTTTTGTGTCTGTGTATGTATGTATATATATATATATATATATATATATATATATGTCTCTCTAAGTATGTTTGACACTCTTTTTTACAGGTTCATATGAGAGAAGTTCTTTTCTGCTCCTTCTACTCTATCTGCCTATTTCTATGTACTACTATTGAATCCTAATTTTGATCAATATTATGTATCTATCTTTTCATGTTTCTTTCTTTTTGTTTTTCTTTTTACTTCTTCACATAAAACCAATATATCTTTTCCCTATGTAAAAATGAAAGGAGTTTTATCTTGCTTAGTCCCTTATGAATACTCAGCCATGTTTGCATTTTTTCATATTTCTCTTAGTTCCTGTCTTATATTTAAAATTGTATATTCATCTCAGATATTTTCATAAAGAATGCTTGGAAGCCTATAATTCATTTGTTGTCGCTATTCAGAAATATTCACTTCTGTCCAACTTTTTGTGGCCCCATTTTGAGTGGTTTCCTATTACCTTCTCCTGGTCATTTTTATAGATGAGAAAATTGAGGCAAATAGTGTTAAGGGTCATAGAGCTAGTAAGTATCTGAAGGTAGATTTGCAGTTAGGAAAATGAGTTTTCCTGACTCAGTATCCAGCATTCTACCCACTGTGGCAACTAGTTTTTCTGCAATTTCATTAAAAACAAAACAAAACAAAACAAAAAAACATCCCCCCTTTATTCTGTCTTTATTCTAATATTCTGTCTTGTTGGTCGGTATATTTTTAGTTGTGCATTTACATGCTTTACTTTCTCAAATGCCATATTCCAAACTCTCTATTGTTCATGATGGTGGTTTTATAGTAAATGATAATTTTTTTGTTTGAAATAGACTGTGGCTCTTATTATTTAAATTCTTTCTAAGTGTGTATAATATTTTCTTTAAACTGAATTTTGTGGATTTTGGCTTTTGTATTTCTAGGAGCTTTTGTTTTGGGGTTTCTTTCTGAACTTGGCTAAAGGAATCTTTCTAGTTCTACTAACCTTTCTGATTCCAATAGATCTCATCAGTTTTAGGATTTCTTAAAATATGAATTGTATCTAGGTTTTCTTTTGGTCATGGCTTTCTGGTAGACTGATGTTACATACTAAATCCTTCTTTAAGTTATCTTATAGAGCAGATATTTTCTACATTTATTTATATTTTCATATATCCATTTTGTTTTCATATTATTCGTTGTGTCATGATCTTATTATTTTATATTTGATCCATTTTTAATTTCAAGGAGTTTTTCCCCATTGAGTAAGCTTTTGTACCTTTTATTTTCATAACCTGTTAATTCACTTTGCACATTTTTCCTGGCATTCATTCTTTCCTATTTTTTTCACTGTAAAATTCTCAATTTAACATCTTTAAAAGTCAATTTTAGGACTTTTTTTGGGGGAGGGAGAACAAACAAATGTCTTCCTTTATCTCTTTCAGGAATTCTAATTCAACTTTTGTTAAACTGTGTTTTTCTTTGAAGTTTAGCTTAAAAAATGCTTGGGAATCATTCTATTCTTTGAGATTTTTATTTGAGCATCCCAATAATCATAATGACTATTTATAGTGGAATCTTATTTGCTGTTACTGATTATGAAGGTGATTTTTACCCATTCTTCTATAACTTCCTTACTTTGGAATGGTCGGGCTCTGTATATTTCTAGAGATGTATATTTGGGCACAGTCTCGATCCTCTGCTTTCTGTTTTGTTTTGTTTTTTGTTTGTTTGTTTGTTTGTTTTTTGTAATATTAAGTGTATTATTCCAGTAGTTTTGGTTTGTACAAACTTGGAACCTGTACCTTTCAGTCTCATGTCTGTCATCCTGGTCTGAACTTTTCAAGTTCTTGACTTGCTATTTTTCTGAGCAATACTATTGGCTTTCTTCTGGTTGGAAAATGCAATATAACTACTGCTGATCTTAGTGGTTTTCAGTAATCCCCTGAATGCTCAGAGTGACATAACTTCAGGTTCTTCTTCGATCTGGTAGTCCTGATCAAAATATTCAACTTTAGGCTTCAAATTTTCCTAGATGCTAGAATCAAAATGCCATTCTTTTTCTGGGATCACAGTCACAGTGACCATTGGTTTCTGAATGTAGTCCATGTTTAGTCCATAGTCTAGAGTCTATGCACTCTTTATGCTAAAATAGCATTCCTATACAAGGATTCCCTCCCTGAATCTGTGACTTGGTAAATTCTAGTTGGTACATGTTCTGCCATTTTGCCTGAGGTCAGTGTGCTCTGGTTCCTTGAAGCACAATTTTGACCTTCTTTCAGATCCTCTGCACTGGAATATTCTGGGCAGATCCTGTTTATAATATTTATAGACTTTGCTGTTAATATTCCTAGGGTGATTTGGCTTGAAAACCCACTTTTGCTTTTCTTAAATTTCCTTACTAGGAATAGTTTTAGTGCCTTTTCTAGATCTTTTAGAAGAATTATGTTAGTAGGGCTTGGCAGTATTTCTTCCTATTACTCTGCCATTTGCATTACATAAAACCAACTTCAGTACAAAAATCCATTCAGGTTGTGAACTTATCTGTCTTTACTCACTTTATGACCTTTGAAAACTCTGTTTTCAATCATTATTGGAATGTAAGCACTGAAAAAATGCTTTAAGCTCCTTCCAATTACATTTAATTTCCATGCTTTCTTTTGTCTCCCATACTTGCATTTCAAACATTATTCCCAGCCCTGGCCCTTAGATTAGAGAGCTTAAAAGACCTCTATTCTTTTAAAGATCTATTTTCATAGTACATAGAATCTGGTTTTCCAGAATAGTTTTTAATCTTTTTCTTCTCATCCCTTTAACATAGTTTAATATTTCCTTTTTGAGGGTTGGAGCCAAGATGGAGGAGAGTAGACAGGTCTTTGTCTGAGCTTTATCTGGCTTCCCTAAGAATCAACACTAGATCAAGCCTCTGAATGGGGTTTGGAATGATAAAACCCACAAATATTTGAAGTGTAACAAATTTTTAGCAGAAGACATTTTGGAAGAACTGCAGGAAAGGTCTGTCTCAATAAGGCAAGGGGGAGGTATGCCCAGTGTAGTGATCAATTCTGATGTATTTGGCTTTTTTCACAATGAGGTGATTTGAGCCAATTCCAATAGACTTGTGATGGAGACAACCATCTACATCCAGAAAGAGGCCTGAGGAGACTGAATGTGGATCACAACATAGTATTTTCACCTTTTTTGATATTCTCTGCTCCCTTTTTGTTTTCTTTCTCATTTTCTTTCTTTTTGATCTGATTTTTCTTGTGCAGCATGATAACTGTGGAAATATGTATAGAGGAATTGTACATGTTTAACATATATTGGATTATTTGCCATCTAAGGGAAGAAATTGGGGGAAGGGAAGGAGGAAAAAATTGCAAAAAAAAAGGTTTTGCAAGAGCGAATGCTGAAAACGATCAATGCATATATTTTGAAAATAAAAAAAACTCTTAAAAAGAATGTAAAAGAATAATGAATTCCTTGGACACATACTGTAGTAGATGTTAACATACCATGGTGAAATGAATAAACTATGAAGTAGCCATCCAAAAAAGAAAGAAATCTACTTCACTCCCCAAGAGGAGCTGGCTTTGTATCCTGTTATGACTTTGAGAAGGTATGAGATCACAATACTTTCACTCTTCAATTATCAGAAATAGGGCAGGATTCAGATCTTGCTTGATTTGGGTTCACTTAAAAAAGAAAATTATTTTTTCAATCTTACCTACCCTTAATCACTAAATGGATTTATTAAAGACCTTAACATTAAAAGGCCAACATATCCCATTGCATATTGGGATAGGCCCAGTCATCTATATATCTTACCACTGCACCCAGATGCCTCTGGAAGAGAAAGTGAGGCTGGTGACTTTGCACAGCACACTCTCACTCAAATCCAACTCACTTGCATGTCATGGAAATACTCCCTGATGCCATATTCCATTTTAAGAATGAAGGTCAAACAACAATAACTTCGCCCATCCAGAATGACTAAAATCTCCTGAATGGTTTTGTATGGATTCTTGGACTGAACAGAAGAGCTTGATGCTGTTTCCCATTTATTTTATTGATAATTGCTTCAGATGGAAAATGTATATGTCTGTGCTGGAGAGCTTCTCAAGGAAACTAGATTTTTAAGTATCACCTTCCATGTCAATATCATCATCTCTCCTTGCAATTTCAAATACATTCTGTGTATTCAAAACATAGGTATGAGTGAATAAAATGGGAACTCTGAGACTCTTTGGTTTGCTATTGAAAGCAATAAATTGATAAATTTACTCCTAGCTTACCTTTTCAGATTTATTGCACATGACTTCTCTTCACAAAATCTACAATGCAACTAAATATTCCTACTCCTTGTTTCTCACAAATTTCATCTCTCACCTCCCTATTTTTGCATAAGTTATTCATCATGTCTGAAATTATATCCTTCTCTCCCTTACCATTTAGTATTTTTAACTTCTTCCAAAATTCATATTAATTATAACTTCCTACATAAGATTTTCTCTGATCTTTCTAGCTGCATACATATGCATGCAGTCTCTCTCTCTTTCTCTCTCTCTCTCTGTATATGTACATATATATATTATATATATATGCATATATATAGAGAGAGAGATATTTAAATTGCATGAAATTTTGTAGTTATTCAAATATTTACATGTTTTTAACCAGTAGAATGCAAATTCCTTTCATAAACCATTATACTATTTTTGTATTTCTGTCCTCAGCTTCCAAAATAGTGTCCAATTGTATCTCATAAATCATATTGATTGATTGACTGTCTATATCAAATGTAATGCCTAATGTAATATAAGATATACTCACATGACTTCCATAACTTATTATTTCCATTACCTTTTTTGTACAGATTCTGGTTGCATACTAAGAATGAAACCTAAAATATTAGAATATTGCAAATATATTAAGATAATGCAAAGCACAATGGCTAATTGCATGATCATTCTGCATACCATGTCTATTAAATAATTTATTATTTTAATTGAATTTATTTATTTATTTTTTTATGGTGCCAATTTAAATAGGTTTTATTCTCCAGGACAAGAATTGCATTTCCACTCATTTATTACAGTACTGATAAAGTGCAATGTTGTTTACTTCTCCTTCTGCACACATTCAAGTATTCAGAATGCCCAGATTTACATAGTAGCTTAAATGTTACTTTAGACTGCTACTGCCTTGGCTACAAATTTGAGTCCTTCAATTTTTGGAAAGCTGTGTGGAATGCTCTTTCTTCTGGTGCATTTAGTCAACCTCTTCAATGGTGGGTCCAGAAGAAGCACCTCCAGATGGGGCTGCTTCACCCCCTGGGAACCCACCAGGCATGCCTCCTGGCATACCTCCTGCACTCTGGTACAGCTTAGTGATGATGGGGTTGCAGACCTTCTCCAATTCTTTCTGCTGATGCTCAAATTCTTCCTTCTCAGCGGTCTGGTTCTTATCCAGCCAGTTGATTATCTCATTACATTTGTCAAGAATCTTTTGTTTGTCTTCATCACTAATTTTGCCCTGCATTTTTTCATCTTCCACAGTAGCCTTCATGTTGAAAGCATAAGACTCAAGAGAATTCTTAGATGATAACTTGTCTCTCTGCTTCTCATCCTCAGCCTTGTATTTCTCAGCTTCCTGGACCATTCGTTCAATGTCTTCTTTGCTCAGACGACCTTTGTCATTTGTGATGGTAATCTTGTTCTCCTTGCCTGTGCTCTTATCCACAGCAGAAACATTAAGGATGCCATTTGCATCAATGTCAAATGTTACTTCAATCTGAGGGACACCTCTGGGTGCTGGAGGGATTCCTGTGAGTTCAAACTTGCCAAGCAGGTTGTTATCCTTTGTCATTGCTCTCTCACCTTCGTAAACCTGAATAAGCACACCAGGCTGGTTGTCAGAACAGGTGGTAAAGGTCTGTGTCTGCTTGGTGGGGATGGTGGTATTACGTTTGATCAGAACTGTCATAACTCCTCCAGCAGTTTCAATTCCAAGGGAAAGAGGAGTCACATCCAACAGCAGCAAGTCCTGCACATTTTCATATTTGTCTCCAGACAAAATGGCAGCCTAGACAGCTGCACCATAAGCGACAGCCTCATCAGGATTGATGATCTTGTTCAGCTCCTTGCCATTGAAAAAGTCTTGCAGAAGCTTCTGGATTTTGGGGATGCGAGTGGAACCACCCACCAGGACGATGTCATGAATCTGTGATTTATCTAGCTTGGCATCTCTTAAGGCCTTCTCCACAGGATCCAGTGTGCCACAGAAGAGATCAGCATTCAGCTCTTCAAAGCGGGCTCGAGTGATTGATGTATAGAAGTCGATACCTTCATAGAGGGAATCAATTTCAATACTGGCCTGGGTACTGGAAGAGAGGGTGCGCTTTGCACGTTCACAAGCGGTGCGCAGATGGCGAACGGCCCTCTTGTTCTTACTGATGTCCTTCTTGTGCTTTTCGCTTGAACTCGGCAATGAAATGGTTGACCATGCGGTTGTCAAAGTCCTCCCCACCCAAGTGGGTATCCCCAGATGTGGACTTGACTTCAAAAATGCCATCTTCAATGGTAAGGATGGAAACATCAATAGTACCACCTCCAAGGTCAAAGATCAGCACATTTCTTTCAGCACCAACCTTTTTGTCCAAGCCATAAGCAATAGCAGCAGCAGTTGGCTCATTGATAATTCGGAGCACATTGAGACCAGCGATGTTTCCAGCACCTTTTGTGGCCTG
Source organism: Myrmecobius fasciatus (assembly GCA_023553655.1). Lineage (NCBI taxonomy): Eukaryota > Metazoa > Chordata > Mammalia > Dasyuromorphia > Myrmecobiidae > Myrmecobius > Myrmecobius fasciatus. The sequence goes on from JAJPUD010014659.1 coordinate 29,078, forward strand.
ACGTTGGGAATCATTGAAATAGGCTGGTACTGTGACAACAGCATTTGTGACAGTCTTCCCAAGGTAAGCTTCAGCAATTTCTTTCATTTTGGTTAAGACCATAGAAGATACTTCTTTAGGATAGAAACTTTTGGTCTCCCCTTTATACTCCACATGGACCTTAGGCCTGCCTGCATCATTCACCACCGTAAAAGGCCAATGCTTCATATCTGACTGTACAACTGCATCATCAAATCTTCGACCAATCAGACGTTTGGCATCAAAAACTGTGTTGGTGGGGTTCATTGCAACTTGATTCTTTGCAGCATCACCGATTAATCGTTCTGTATCGGTGAAGGCGACATAGCTGGGGGTGGTCCTGTTTCCTTGGTCGTTAGCGATGATCTCCACTTTCCCATGTTGGAAAACTCCCACACAGGAATAAGTGGTGCCAAGATCAATGCCAACTGCGGGTCCCTTCGACATGATTGCTGGGGAGTCGGGGGTCGTAGCTGACCGCTGTGGAGAAAGAAGGGCTGCTGCTGCGCTGAGTAGACCAATTGAATTTATTTTTAAGATATAAGAATTTGTTTCATCTCCAAACACCTATGCCCCCACAAAAGAAAGAAGAAAGATAAGCAAACTTGTAACAAATATGAATAAGCAAGAAAAACAATTCCTTATATTAACCATTTCCCAAAATAAGCATCACATTCTGATGATATAATTCATCACTTCTCTCCCAGAAGATGGGTAGCATTCTTTATCATTAGATTTCTAAAGATATGCTTGACCAGTGCATAAATCAGAATTCTTAAAATCTTTCAAAATTATTTATTCTAAATGGTTGCTACAATATAAATTGTTTTCCTGTTTCTGCTAACTGTACCAATTCAACCATGTCTTTCAGGTTTCTCTGAAATTATCTTCCTTGTTTCTTATAACACAATAATATTAATTGTATTCATATAATAATTGTAATCATTCCCAATTCATGTATATTGCTTTAGTTTCTGTTTCTTTGCTCTAAAAACGGTTGCTCTAAATACTTTCATATCTATGGGTCATTCCTTTCTGTGTTATAGGCTTAGTAGTAGCAATGTTAGGTTGAAGGGTATGTAGTTTGATAACTTTGGGGCATGACTCCAAATTAGTATGTAGAATGGTTGGACACAACTTGATAAACAACACATTTATATGCCTATTTTCCTACAACCTTTTTCACAAATGATTTTCCATATTTAGTCAATTTTGCTAATCTGATAAGTATGATATGCAACTTTATAACTACATTAATTTTTTCATAACTACATTTTATACTTTATAAAAGTATAATATACTTTTATAAAATAAATAAATAAAATATATAATATAATATAATTATATATATATATAATATAATAAAATATAATAAAATAAAATAAATAAAAATAAAAAATATACTTTATAACTACATTAATTAATTACATAATTATTAGTGAATTGGAACATACTTATAAAACTGAGTTTTTATTTGCTGCATTGTTTAAATCTGTGTTTCACAGAAAGTCCTTACTATCTATTGCTTATTAACAAGTCATATCTTTCCTACTATGGTCATGCACAATTGATTTTGCATTTATTTCCCTTGAATTTCATCTTATTGGCTTGGATCATAGCTCTAGCTTTTTCCCAGTTCATCTTGAATTGTTATTCTAGAATTCAACATATTGTAGCTCTTTCTCCCAAGTTATATGTTACCAGCAGATTTGGTGTCTTCATAGAAGTCACCAATAAAATGTTGAATAGCATATAATGAATGCCAGAGCCCACTGTGATACAACAGGCTTTCATTTGACACACTACTATCAAACAGTGTTCTTGCATTTTGAATGTAGTTATCCAAATTCAGTCATACCTCAATTCCTTCTCTTCTTCCCAAGGTCATCTCTAGAATTTTTCTTTGTCTTGAACTCCACTGATAATTCATATTCTGTCTTATCCATTGTGTGTTATATGTGCATATATGTATACATATGTACATATGTATAATTAGTGTGTGCACTAAGTATAAATCAATTTATTTCTCAAAGTGTTTTCAAAGTTCAATAATATCATTTAACATAAAGCCTTGAAACAATCAAAGAGGAATACATTACTCAAATTTTGTATTGTTGTAGTCTAATGAGATCTTGGAAAAAATAAAGTGATGATGCATGATATAGGGGTGAGAAGTAACATCTTTTTTTAACTATAACTTTTTATTTTCAATATATATACATGGATAATTTTTGACATTCACTAGTACCTGTGTCTTAATTTTTCCCTCCTTCTCCCCCAAGTCAGCAAGTGATCCAATATATGTTAAGAGAAATAACATCTTAATATCCAATAATACAAACACACTAGACACTCGTTGCACTAGCAAGTGATAAAGAACACTGCTAAGCAATTTTCTCCATTGATGGAAGTTATGTTCAAACATGAAAGATCAGATACACAACTTTGAGAACAAATGCACAGGACACAGTGTTATCATTCAGCTCTCTTACTTCTCCTGAAGGTATTTCATATCTTGACTTCAAAGGATTATAATGCTCAGCTATATCCCGTGTAAAGTTACAAAGGAAACAAAGGTTTGGTCTTACACCAAACATTATTGGTTCTCCAAAAATCATTGTGGAAGGCATTCAAAGCTTGTCAATGAATAAAGAAGGGCAAAAGCTCAGACCACCACAGGTAAGTCAACTGAAAGTATTGAAACCTTAAATTGTCATCCAAATATCCTCCCTTTCATATCTTGCCTAGGAATTTTATAACAATTGGGTTAGTATAATGAGGGGCCCAAGCACTCTCATGGCAAAGAAAACTGATTTAAATACCTCCTACATCTGGATGGCATAAATGATAATCATCTTTAACATGCAGGCTCAGCTAAATCCCTCTACCATATGCTTGCTTCTAATATATCTCTTCTGATAAATTCAGCAAAAGGCTCACAGAATTCTATAGAGAAGATGAAATAGAATGCCAACTTTCTTGAAGTTTTCTTGGTTTAGTGAGAAATATCGGCAGTATTCTAAGGCTATTGATAACTCCCTTGAAAATATCATAAAATCTTGCCAGCTTTTTTCAATATGAGTCTGAATGGTTCTACAAAAACATATATTGTTCTTCCCTATATTTTTCCTAATAATAATAAGAAATAGTTACATTATTATTACTCAAATTCCTCAACTTTGGTTTGAGAAATGGCACTCACTAAATATACATTTTAGCAGGTTTTAAAATGATTGCTGTTATATATGTTTCTTCAGTATGAAATTAGAGTTGAAACAAGACAGTTTTGTGAAGATTAAAATGTAGTTTAGTTTGCAGGAAAAGTTTAGAATATTCACCCAATATCTAATACTGTAGACTTCAACCAAATAAAATTTTAAGCACAACAATGTACATATTATTTTTACTTTCCTTAATTTCCATATAACAAAGTAAAGATTCAATTATAATTTTAGCACTGGAGAAGAAGAAAAAATTACCAAGAGACATAGGGAATGTATTTTTTTAAGAAAAAAGTAGTGTTATAAGTAGCTAGTTAAGACTGATGATTAAGGGAAATGCTATATTTTTTCTCAAATCGTCACCCCAAATTATGTGCTTCAATTATGCCTGTCTTATCAACCTAAGGAAAGCCATAATTAAAAACAAATAATACTAGTTTGAACATAATTTTCTTGACACAAAGACAAATGGCTGACTTTTACTCAATTTGTGACTTATTAAGTTATAGGAAATAAAATGTGTATATTCAATATGGACTTTCAATAGTCTTTTGCTCACTATTATCCTTACAATTTCATTTTAATTACTCGCATGATTAAAAAAAAAGGAAACCAGGTAATAAAAATCCAGGTGAAATCAAATACTTCTGTCTTTTATTTTTTTCTCACTCTCAGGAGAAAGATTGAAGAATTAAGCTTCTATATCAATTACAAAAATTCCCTTCATTAGGGTATATAAAGTTAGTTTAAAAAAAAATAGAGGCATGCAAAGCCCAGAAGAGAAAAATTAGAGATAATTTAGCCATTATTTTTGTAATAGCAAATGTAAGAAACATTTATTTGAGTACTTAAAAAATTCCACCAGCTTATTAAAATTTTGCTGGCAATTGGCTATGTTAGGATGGAAAGAGGCAATAAAATCTGCCCTTGCCATCAAGGAATTTACATTCTTAGTTCCACCTCTAAGATCTGCAACACTCAGAAAAGTGGAGTAAAACTTCCAGCAAAATTAATTGAAGTTGAATTTTTAAAATGCACCATAAATTCAACCCAATGAATACCTTCCTATTATCTATTCTCCCTTGTCAAAATATGGAAAGTTACAAGATTTCAGCTGAAGGAAGAATACTTATGTTTAACTTAAGGCACTACAATTATTTTTCTCATTTTGTAAAATTCCCCCTCTTACTCACCCATGACAAAAGCAAATAAAATAAAAAGTGAGCATAATGCCTAGAAAAAGATAAGCTCAGTAATGTTTTAGGAAACAATCCACACAGAAATAACAAAATTATACAAACATATACACAAATAAAGCAAATTTTCTTTTCTCTTATTGATTATGCCAAGGAGCTATTTGTAGCCATGACATATGGGATGCCTCATTCATTTATCAGAATGTGGTAATCTAAATTATTTGTCAGCTGTGGAGAAAGAATCCCTAGAAGATACAAGCAAGAAAAGAGAAGCTAAGTAAGAACATCAATAGGGTTATTGGAGCCAAAACATGGAAGTGTGATTGACAAAGAATAAGATTAGCAGAGGATAGAGAAATCAAATTGACATCATTTTCATATTTCCCACCTTGAAAAGTAACCTATTTCATGTGAAAATGAGATTGTGGCAAGGGTGACAGATAAAAAGAGCTTGATTATTGGTGACAGAGTCAGGTAAGTTAAGCCCTTATGAATTTTAATGAGTTGCCTGGCCTTATACAAGCACTTTTAAAGATAGCAACAAGGTTTCTGAAAGAAAATAAGATAGTATTCTTCATGGTGATTATGTTTCCTATGAATTAGATTATTTTTCCTCTGCCTCTTTCCCTGACTTCAACCAAATCTCACTCTTGCATATAAAAAGGATGTTCTTTATTATCTGTGTAGGTAAGGGTACAGATGTCTGTTTCATCCTAATGCCCACGAATTATGCCAGTTTCTTTGAAAAGAAAAACTGGAGATGAGTAAGCCTCAGCATTCTACAAGGGCAAGTTATACTGCCAAGTTTCACAGTATATCCAACTACAAACTTTTAAGCAATTTCTGGCTGCTCACATTGTGCTAAAGTCTGGGAGGGGAGAACAAGGAGTTTTTGTAACTTTTACTGTCACTGTCCTAAAGGTGCTTAAATTTAAAAAAAAAAAAAAGAGAGAGAACTTGGCATTTGCACAAATAGCTATAATGCAATACAACACAATTGTAATATGGGTATCAACTTGCCCTTTGATGTCCAAGGATGCAAGATAATCACCAACTAGGGATATGAGGAATAAGTTTTCTGAAGAATGTATGAAATGAACTTTATTTCAGTGGATGAGTTGGTATTCAAAAAGAGGTAGTAGTTATAGGGAAGAGAAATTCAAAGAAATTTAATGAGGGCCTAATCTAAGGATAATGAACAGAATCCTAGAGGTAATAAAATGAAGGACACACACACACAGACACACACACACACACACACACATATATATATATATACAAATATATATATGGATGGATGTAAATATATATGTATATGTGTGTTTGTATGTGTATGGAAGGGTGAGGAGTTCAATTTTGGTGGAAGAGAGTGTTAGGTAATGAACACATTGAACAAGTCATTTAATTACTTTGTGCTTTTAATTAGTATGAATTAAAATAATTAAATAATATAATAGCTAATATCTATTATTATCATTATTATTATATTCTAATAGCTCAGAACTGTACTGGTATCAAATCAAGCCAGCTCATGAAAGTCAATTGTTAAATTTACAATGTGAACATTTAAACTTCAGTAATTGACAAACAGTACAAATCAGGGATTGATGTATTACTTTGCCAATTGTCTAGAATTAAGAAAGTGAAGGAGGATATGTTAAAAATACAGGTTGAACTTAAAAGTGTGTGCATTCATACATACATACATACATATATATGTAAAATATAGGTATGTATGTGTGTATACATTTTACAAACACATATGTATGTATATATGTGCAGATATATGGTATATGTACATATATAATGCGTATATATATGCATATATATACGTATATATATATATATATATATATATATTTGTATGACCTTATTATTAAACATTTAACTACCAAAACTTTCAATTATTGCCATATTTACCTTGAGTTAATAGAATTTAAATGTTACTTAGTAGGCAACATAAGGCATAGAAACATTTGGAAGAAATTATTACCATGCACAAATATATTTATATACCATGTAAGCTAGTCAGTGTAGTGAAGTGGAACCACTCCCTGGATTTGGAATCAAAAGACTTGGGTTCTATTCTTGCTTCTGCTACTTAATACCAGGATTATCTTAGAAAAGTAATTTTACTTTTGATGAACTTAGTTTCCCCATTTGTAAGAAAAATGTATTGAACAAGATGATTTATATGACTCCTTTCAGTTGTTAATCTGTTATCCTATGAAGGATAAATTTATGAAATGTTTCTCAAAGTGGAAAAGAATGTTTATTTGCTAAAATCTTAAAGTTAAATAACAACTGCAAAAATAGCAGCAAAAGCAACAATAACAATGCCCTACAAACATCTAGTTAGTGTAATATTAAAAAGAATACTGAAAACTTGGTTCTCTGTCTCAGTTGCTATGTTACAGCTGGGAACTTTGTAGGCCTCAGTTATTTCATTTAACATATAAAGTTAATTGATTGAGCTTGTCAACTGCACTGGAACCAGTCTTCAACTTGTAGGTGGCCAGAGATAAAGAAAGCAGGCTAGAAACAAGAGATTCAGGAATCAAATAGACGTTTAAATTCAGAGGGAAAGAAATCACTAGCAAGCAAAGAAACATATGCTGGAACCCTACCCCAGCGTCAAGGCCATTTTAGTGTGAGGAGATCTCCATATTCATACCTCTGGTTATGTAATGAGTTCCAGAACAGCAAAAATTTGATAAATTTAATTCATAGAAGGGCTTCATGACCAGAAACATTTTTTGGGATTTGTTGCTGTGGAGGAGATCATTCAGAAGGTGAGCAAAAAAGGATTGAGCCTCAAAGTTCAGGGTACACTCTGCTTGCTGACCCTTAGTTCTAGAAAACAATGTCTCCTAATATTTTAATATTTACTCCTTTTATCCAAAGGAAATCTGAAAGAAGCCCTACCTTTATGGGCAATAAAGCAGAGGCAGATACAAATCAAAATATTTTGTCAGCAGAAAATGGGGTAGGAGTTACGTCCAAAAGTGTAAAGGCAGATAATGTCAATATCCACATGAATTAGGACACATAAAAAGGGAGTAATGGGAGGGGGATGCTAGCACAGCACACTCAGCTTTTTTCCTGGATCTTAGAACAGTTGTGTCACTAGGTACATACAAGTTGAACGTTGAGATCCCTATAGGTTTCTGCTGTTTACAAAGCAGCAAGAGCTTTCTTTAGATGATCCAGGAATATGCTCCATAAGTTTGACACTGTGGGAGTAGTCAGAAGAATCTTGTTGGAGCCCTTCGAGGACATATGGCCTGATAATTGTGAGAAAACTCCTTGTATAAATAAACTCCTGTATAAATGTGAGTTTCTGGTCAATATAACACAGGTCCATAGTTAAGGATCTCTAAACAGTACATGGAGATATTCCAGTTTCCCAGCCATTCAGTTCTAGATTCAAACGATACAAAAAGGTTTTCTCCAATTATTTTTTGATTGTCTCTAAGACCAGATTATTTCATCATCTCATTCCCAACTCTGATTCCTTCTATTTATTTTTCTTCTCTTTTGCTGTTAGAATTTTCAATACAATATTGAATAACATTGGTGACAGTGTGCACCATTCTTCCACACATGATCTTGCAAGGAAGGCTTAACCCTGTTACAAAAAACATTTGCTTATAGTTTCAGATAAGCATGATTTTTTATCAATTTAAGAAGAAACTCATCTATACCTATATAATTAATTATGTTAATAATTTTTCTTATGTTAAACCCTTCACACATTCCTGGCATAAATCCCAATTAGTGATAATGTGCAATCATTGTAATATTGTTGTAATCTTTTAGTAAAAATCTTTTTTAGGATTTTTATGTCCATATTCATTAATGAATTCAATCTATCATATTATTTCTCTGTCATTACTCTTCTTGGTTTTAGCCATTTGTTTCATAAAATGAGTCTGGTAGAATCCATTCTTTAATTATTATTTCAAATAATTTATTTAATAGTGGAATTAATTGGTCTTTTAATGCTTGATAGAATTCACTTGTAAATATGTCTGGCTTTTTTCTTAGGTTCATTTATGGCCTATTCATCAATCTCTTAAAATTTTCAGACATTCAAATAAGTTAAAATTAAAAAATGATTTCATTTCCTTTACCATTATCAATATAATTTAAGTACAAAGTCCTCAATCCTTAATTAACAAATCCTTAATCCAATTTTTAGAACTTATTACTAAAGCATACTTAAATCCTAAATTTCCATGATAAATTTTGGAAAGCAATTATATACATCTATATATGGTTCTCAGAGAAAACAACCTAATCTTATTGCTTTCTCAAAATTTACTATTCCAAGTTACCCAGGCAAGCAGTTAAGCACACAGTTGGAATTTTACAGATTTGCAGAGAGAGGCCAATTAGCAGAGGTTGGCAGTTAAGAAAGAATATCCTTACCAAAGCGAACAAGGACAAACTGGGTCACAGAAGGGACTCTGTAGTTTTCCTCACAAAGAACACTGAGCTCAAACAAACTGGAGCTCAAGAGGATTAGGGAACAGACAAAGACAGAGAACTCACCAAATGAGACAAGTTTGGAGTGGAGAAATAAGTTTCTGATGTGTCTAATCCATCCCCACTGGTAATGGAAAGTCCAATGGCCCAGTTCTGTGTCCAATACTAACCTGTACAGAAACCTGATCAGAGACAAACAATGCAGGCTAGAGACAGGAGAGTCAGGAATAAAATTGAAGGAAACAGCTTGAAAACAAGGACACATATTCCACCGTCCCACCCTTGATAGGGGCACATAGCTTTAGTGTGGGGAGATCTTAATGCTCTTATCTATAGTTACCCAGTGAGCTCTATCCCTGACAAGGAAACAAGGAGAGCTAACAGCAGCAATCTGATAAGCTTGTTTCATATAAGGGATTCATGACCAGAAAGAATTTTTTGATTTTGCTGTGGCTGAGGTGATTCAAAGGTTGAATGCAAAGGATTGTTGTTATGCTAAGTGCAGAATGCAGTCTACTTGCTGACCCTTAACACTAGGAAACAAGGTGTCTCCTAATATCTACCTATCTATATAGTCTCTATGTATCCTTGAATGTATAAAATTCCATGATTCTGAATACGATTTTTAACAGGCACAGTAATGAGTTATTTAGCAGGCTCACTTGGGAAATAAGGTTAACTGCTTATTTGCATTAGCTAAATCTATTCATGATTAAATTATAAATGAATTTGTCCAGGGAAAAAATACCCACTTGTATTCTGAAGGAAATTCTATCTCAAGATTCCAGAACCTCTGACTTCAAAGGCTTCATGATTTTCAGCAGAGAAGTTCCCAAGAGGTTAGGGAAGGACTCTTAAAAAGTATAACCAAGGAAAACAGTTGTGCTGACCTGTGACAAATAGTCATTAATGGCAAACGTTCTTTTATGTTATTCCTTAAGACGTGCAGAAGCTTGTAAAGCATGTCTACTGCTCAAAAGTCTTCCCAGAGAGAGATGCAGTGAAGGAGAACATAAACATAGGCAGAGAAAGTCATGTAGATTCCCCAGAATTTAATTAGATTTTTAACTGTTTCTCTTGTTGATCATCTTATCAACACAGTCAACTCTACAATATGGGAACCAATTTAGAAATACCAGTACAGAACTTTTCTTTTTCTTTTATTTGCCTCAGAGGAGTGGGGATATTGTTTTTGGCTACTAGCAACACCTGCTTCCTACCTATCTTCTGGATCAATTGCCCTTGATAATGGTAATGATATGAAGTTCTACTTAAAACTGTCATATATATTTGTATGTATATATATAATGTGTGTGTATAAATATATATACATATATATACATTAGAAATATTCCATCCCATTGTCCAAAGATTGCCAATTGAATGCTGAATTGCAATTTCAACACTCTAGAAAGAAAAACACACAAAAAATGTTGTTGCTTTTTTTTCTGATAATGGAAGCTAAGAAGTATGGACCTTTATATCCTTCTACATTTCAAAAAGATTAAATCAATAAGTAAGTAAATCCATGAAGAAAATGTTAATGTTATTATCTGAAGAATTAATGGAATCCTTACAATAAAATATACCTGCTGAAGTTACATCCTCCATAGTTGATATATGCATATTCATAAATATATACACAAATTATATATAAATATGCATTTAAACATGCAGAAGTTCATATACATGTACCCATATAATGATATGCATGTACAAATATTCATGTTACTGTATTGTATACACATGAATTGTGTATATTGCAAATAAAATACATATCTGAATAAGAAATATAATAAATTGGATGATAAAGTCAGGATTCAAAATATTAACCAGTTAGAATACTGAGCCAAATCAAACTAGATGAAATGATGCAAGATAACTCTAACACCATATCATATACTTTTTTTGTTAAAGCTTTTTATTTATAGAACATATGAGTAATTTTTCTACATTGACTTTTGCAAAAACTTTTTGTTCCAAATTTTCCCCCTCCTTAACCCCACCCCCACCCCTAAATGACAGGTAGTCTAATACATGTTAAATATGTTAAAATATATGACAAATCCAATATATGCATACATTTCTATACAGTTATCTTGCTGCACATGAAAAATCAGATGTAGAAAGAGAAAAAAAAA
>JAJPUD010014660.1:0-21699 GCA_023553655.1 Myrmecobius fasciatus
GGCTAAGATGACAGGAAAAGATAATAATGAATGTTGGAGGGGATGTGGGAAAATTGGGACACTGATACATTGTTGGTGGAATTGTGAAGGGATCCAACCATTCTGGAGAGCAATTTGGAACTATGCTCAAAAAGTTATCAAACTCTGCATACTCTTTGACCCAGTATTGTTTTTATTAGGCTTATATCCCAAAGAGATCTTAAAAGAGGGAAAGGGACTCACATGTGCAAAAATGTTTGTGGCAGCCATTTTGTAGTGGCTAGAAACTGGAAACTGAGTGTATGCCCATCAATTGGAGAATGGCTGAATACATTATGGTATATGAATGTTATGGAATATTATTGTTCTGTAATAAATGACCCAACAAGATGATTTCAGAGAGGCCTGGAGAGACCTACATGAACTGATGCTAAGTCAAATGAGCAGAACCAGGAGATCATTATCCACAGCAACAAGACTATATGATGATTAATTCTGATGGATATGGTTCTCTTCAACAATGAGGTGATTCAAATCAGTTCCTATTGTTTAGCAATGAAGAAAAACATATATATCCAGAGAGAGGCCTGTGGGAACTGAGTGTGGACCACAATATAGCATTTTAATGCTTTCTGTGGATGTTTGCTTGCATTTTGTTTTTCTTCTTAGATTGTTTTTTTTTTCTCTTTCTAGATCTGATTTTTCTTGTGCTGCAATATAACTATAGATATGTATACATATATTGGATTTATCATATATTTTAACATATCTAACATGTATTAGACTACTTGCCATCTAGGGGAGGAGGTGGGTGGAAGGAAGGAAAAATTTGAAACAAAGTTTTGCAAAGGTCAATGTAGAAAAACCACTCATATGTTCTGTAAATAAAAAGCTTTAATTAAAAAAATTAAACCTTTATAAGACTTTAGTTTAAAAAGGCCAAAGTTTTCCACTTCACAACCCTTCCTCACGTAAATCCAATTCATTGCATGTTATGATATCAGCTGCCTGTTATTATGGTGCTCAAGCAGCAATAACAACAATATTTATCACATTTCTATTCTATGGTGCCAAAAATGGTTGTTGACATGACTTGGGATCTGTATTTCAGGAGGTCTGTGAATTTTTTAAAATGGAAAATTGCTTCAAAATATTTTTCTATGGATCTTTTTAACAATGGTATAATTCAGTCCAGTTCTAATGATCTTGTGGTGAAGAGAGACATCTGTATCCACAGAGAGGACTGTGGAATTGAGTGTGGATCACAATACAGTATTTTTACTCTTTTGATTGTTGTTTGATTGCATTTTGTTTTCTTTATCTTTTTTTTTCTTTTAAATCTGACTTTTCTTGTGGTGCACAATAATTGTAGAAAGAAATTGCAGATAATTGCAGAAAATTGTAGAAATCCTTGTATAGAAGGATCACACATATTTAACATATATTAAATTATTTACCATCTAGGGGAGAAAGTGGGAGAAAGAAGGGGAAAATTTAGAACACAAGATTTTGCAAGGTTCAAAGGTGAAAAATTATCATGCATATATTTTGAAAATAAAAAGATTTAATAAAAAATAAAATAAAATAAAATATTTTTTCCTTTATAATCCTGTGTGTTTTCTTTTATGTATTTAAAACCATCTTTCTGAATCTAGAGGTACATAGGCTTACTGAAGACATTACTAAACATTCATGACACTAAAAAAAAAAAAAAGAAAGGTTGAGAAGCCTTACATTAGAGCATTCCATTCCATTCATGATCCAAAGTTTAGTCAACTATTCTTCAGTGTAAGCAGTTAGATTGCTTTTGCTCCTGGGCAATACATGCACACACACTAGACATATATGCACATGCATATGTATAATATATGCACAATATGGCAACATAATATGACATAGAGGCATTTATGTGTATCTGTATTTATATTTATCCATATGTGTGTGCCTATATATTTGTCAGAAATATGACTTTTGGATAAGTTGGTAGATACTTCTGGATAAGTTTGCTGTAATGATGTTCTTTAGCTGATGTACCTGTGTTGATACAATACACATATATGTACAAATATATATGCATTGTATATATGCATTGTTGCATATATGTTGATACATTGCATTGTGTGTTGTATGCATCTATATGTGTATATGTATGTATATCACATATAAACAATCTTTAAACAAATTCATTTCTTTCTTTGTCTTTTTCGGGGAACCTAAGTTGGAGGTCCTAAGTGTCAATTTTTCTAGAGTACCTAATACATGTCTCCATCTTCCAACCCATTGTATTAATTTTGGCTAGTAAAAAGCACTCCATATATTAATGTCTCAAGGATGTCCCTAAGAACATGTATTCTCTTCTGTTGTAACAACCAATTCTTGTATCTGCATCTTGGAAGTTTGGGGAATTTAATTTCCTCCTTCCCTGTCAAGTTGTCAGTTTTAACTTTGTAGGGCTCCAACAAGCTCATGTCTTTACCAGACTGTCTATCCTATTTTTCTTGAGTTGTCTCTAGTCCACTAGACAACCACATTAGGTCAGAGTCAAGAAGGTCATGGTTTCAGATCAAGGTCTTTGTGGTAGCAACATCAGAGGCTTTTTCTGGATTATAGCTCTCTTCCAGAGAAACTTGTGGTTGCCAGAAACCTGCCTTATGGATATGTGCGGGTCTTACTGTAATTATGCTTTTAGCTGTCATTTATAAAACATGCATTCTGAGTCATTTTCTAAGAGTAGTCATGCATTTGCACATTGTATAAAATTAACTATAATAACAATGAAAATGGAAAGAAGGGGCTTAGAATTGGGTCCAGTATCTCACACAATCCCATTTGATTCCATTTAATTCCACAACCTTTTATCAACTACTTCCTTTGTATCAGGCAATGAGGCTATAAATGAAAAGACAAAATAAAAACTACCATGTCCCAATAAGCTTACATTACTGGGGAGACAGAATAGAAATAAATAAACACATAGTGAGAAATCAATGAATACATAAAGTGAGAGACATCATGGACTTGTGGACAGAAAGTCAGCATCACAATCAATTCTAGTTGGGTCATTGAGACATATTTGCCCTATGATTGCACAAATAACTTAACCTGTTAGTTCCCTAGTCATATATAATACTATATGATAGGTAACTTGTCTGTAGTCACACATATGGAATCACAGACTTAGAAGGGGAAAGAACTTTGGAGACCACGTAGACCAATCATCATTTTACTGACAAATAAACTGAGGTCAGGGTGATTAAGTTGCATGCTCAAAGTCACACAAGTGGTGAGCATTAGACGTGTGATTTGTAGGATTACATACTTAGAAGGGGAAGGAATTTTGGAAGCTATCTAGTCAAACCCTTATTTTACTGATAAACAAACTGAGGTTGGTGCTTAAGTTGGATGCCCAATGTTGCCCAAGTGGTGAGCATCAGAAGTAGTATTTAATACAGGTCCTCTGAATCCAGGGCCAGCAATCTTACTACTGTAACATGAAAATAAATTAATATATTACTAATAACTAATTATGTATAATATATTAATAACAATTATAATTTGTGACTATATATCATATATTACAAAAATCCAATGATAAAAAGTGTTCTGCTAAAAAACTTTCTCAAGTATTCATACTCGTGGAGAAATAGATCATAAGCTTAAAAATACAATATTAGTGAGGAACTATTGTTAAAAAATAAAAGTAGCCCGAAAATAACTCTCAATACCTGAACTTGGAAGTCTTTGTTCCATTTGTGAAGTCTTTATGAAGTTCCCATTAGCTCTCTGCTAGACAAGCTGCCTAAACTCCCAAATGTCTACCTTTCTAAAACATATAACAAGCATTTTTATATTCCACAAAAGCTCATACTCCCTAAAGTTGCTTGTATTCTTTGACTGACTGTTTCTCTATATCCATTGCAGACTCTTCCACTATCTATCATTCACTTCTCCAGAAAGCAAACCTATCATCTCCAAAGGATATAGCTACTGCTACCATTAGGATCTGATTGTTGATGGGATCTCTGATAGGATCTCTCAAAGCTAGTGGTTGTCTAGATATTCCCATTCCTCAATCTTACACAATAAGAAATTTTAAGAAAAGAAACAGAGCTGACCAAATATTCATTGCTTCCATGTTCAAGTGGGAAAAGGGGCTTCTCTCACCTTTCATTTACTTGGTTCTCAAGAATGTAGCTCAAAATATACATGACTCATTCAAAGCTAAAAAGAGAAGACAAAATAGAAGTAGATCTCTTGAGCGTACCCACTCAGTTTCATCTTAGTCATTTTGGTGTTTAAAAAATGTCATCATTACTCAGGAAGCATAATTGGAAAAATGCCTACCTCAACCTTCTACTGAAACTAGATAAAATATATCTCTGTATATTATAAGGACTGCTCCCCTTCACTCTTCCATAAGCCAGACAAACTATGCTAGACTAAGACAATAGATTGAGGGCTAGAAAAGTACTTGGAGGTCATAAAATTCAGCTCTTTCATTTGACAGAGAAGGAAACAAAGAGACTAAATGACTTGTCCAATATGTCACATAAAGTAAAAGTCTAAGGTAAGATTTGATGCCAGTTCTTGAATCCAAGTACAAAGACTTTTCCATGATATCAAATATGAACACAGGATCCATCTAATTATTCTAATAATACAAACAAAATGTTTACAAATTCAAAATATGAGTAGAGAACAAATGAAAATAACATTGCAAGGTTTTCATCATCTAGGTACCCTTTTATCTAAATGCTTTAAATTCTTTGAAATTTAGCCAGTCAAGTCCATATGGACACCATTTACAAATAGCTATAAAGCAAATATTTCTGAGCAGAAGACAGGTGCAAAATATATTAGAATTTTATGTAATTTTGTTTTAAAATATTTATGGGAGCCAAAGCTTGCACTCTAAAGGTCTAACTTATGGGAGAAATGATTTTCAAGATCAAATTTTTAAAAAAATTGTTGTCATGAAAACAGTTGATTGATTCCTTCTCTATTTACAGTAGTCAACATTAAAACTGCTCTTTTTCATATAATTGTATCTGCAGAGAAATTCTAATAGTAATGAGAGAATATTGAAAAACTGCTTTTTTGATGTTAAAATATAAGGTGACAAAGTTAATGAAACTTAAGGATGATTATCTTGATAGTTGGATCAAAATGTTGCTTTTTCAATTGTCAGCAGTCCATGGCTATTGGTAAAAAGGTCATTTAGAACTTTTATTCTCTAAGAACCAAAAATAAATTCAAGCTGGAAGGACAATGGAAATGATCTCAACTAATTCACTCATTCTGTTGAAGAGAAGGCTAAGAAACAAAAAGTAATTTTCCTAAATTTGTACAATTGACTCCTTTGTGCACCTTAGTAACCAAGTCTCTTGAACCAGTCAGTTGTTCATTATCCTACATTTTGCCTTACCCATTTACTTTGTAAATGTTGACTTTTCCACCTTCATCTTTTCTAAATTCAAAAATCAAAATGAACACTAATTCTCTGTTTTAATTTCATCTTGAGACCAAACTCTAATCTTAAGAAAAGGTTAAAGCAATTTGCTTAAAAGCTGTTTTGATGATATCTAGAGATGAATGAACTCTAGGGCTTTCCAAAAAACTAACATGCTGCATTTTCAGTTTTTATTTGGGAAAAATAGGAAAGTCAGACATATCCTTCACCAATCAAAATGGGGACTACTTCAATAATGAATTACTAGGAATCTGGAGGAATAAAAGGAACAACTGCATGGTAGCTTCTCCTATCTCTGCTTTCAGACTAAAGCCCTACTTTCAGACTCATCTAGCTTGATTCAGTAAGTTAGGAAATGAAGTTTGGTCCACATTGTTCTCTTTTGACCCTGTCAATCTGACCTAGTGGGAATGGGAATCACAAAGAAAGCCCTAGGGTTGGAAACCCTATACTTATACTATTTCCCCCTTCCTTTAATACAATCTTCATTCTCAGAATTTTCACTTGAAAGTATAAACAATCATTGAAATGATCCAGGGTACAGTTGTTATAGTGTTATGCCTCATCTAGGTTTATCTAATTGAAAACAGACCACAGTATTTGCTTGTTCATTCTTTGGGGGAGAAAGTCACTTCAGTTTACAAATTAATTACTACTAGAAACATATTTCTTTCAAGAGGCAGGGTGATATTGTGAAAAGGTTTTAAATTGTGAGGCAACAAAGCTGGTATTTCTAGTTCTGTTCTTTAGTATCCTGATGAAATATGACATTCAGGAGATCTCACTGCTTTGGGGGTTTCAGTTTACTCATTTAAGGCAATTAGTGGTCCAAGGCAAAGGGTCCCAATTCAGGAATCAGGAAGACCTGATTTCAAATCCAGAATTGAACACTTATTATGTGTATGACCCTAGGCAAGCCACTTAACCTCTACTGGTAGGTATCTGATGGCACCTCAAGTTTCTCCCAACTCCAATCTAGCTTCTGCTTAGCCATCAAAGTGATTTTGCTTAAATACAAGAGGAGAGAAGGAAATGTATTTGAGAGATGTCAGGTGAAATCAATAGGCTGTGGGAAGGGATTGATTATGGGGTGAGATGACAAAGGTGACGTTAGGATGCAAGTTTGAAGTACTGAGAAGATGGTGTTTCTCTTGACAACAATATGGAAGGTAAGAGACTGGGAAGGGTATAGGAAGAAAGATGATGAGCTCTATTTTGGAAATACTAAATTTAAGATGTCTACTAGACACTCAGTTTGAGATGTTTGAAAAACAACTAGGCATACAAGATAGGAAGTCAGCAGAAAAGTTGTGGCAAAAAAGATAGATTTGAAAATTGTCAACATATGCCTTTCTCTGATTCTTTTTTTTTCTTGTAGATAGGATTTTTCTTGCATAACTTCTCAAGCATTTCAACATTATTAACATGTAGTGGACTTCCTGCCATCTAGGGGAGGGGAGGGGACTGGGGGTAAAATTTGTAATGGAAAGCTTTGTAAAGATCAATGTTGGGAAACTACCCATATACATGTCATACAAATAAAAAGCTTAAAAAAAAAAAAGAAAATTGTCAACATAGAAATGTTAATTAAATTCATGGGAACTAATAAGTAGTAGTGTAGATCCAGAAGAGAAAGGCCATGTCCTGACCCTAGGGATCCAGGTTACAAGACATAATCTTAACTGTATAAATATGTATATACATATTTGATTTATCAAGTATTTTAATATAACTAACATGTATTAGACCTTCTGCCATCTAGGGGAGGGGGGGAAGGAGGGGAAAATTTGTAACAGAAAGCTTTGCAAGGGTTGAAAAATTAACCATGCATATGTTTTGTAAATAAAAAGCTTTAATAACAATTAAAAAAACAAGATGTGATCTTGAAAAGATTCTAGCAAAGGAGAATGAGAGGGAATAATCATACAGGTAGGAGGATAGCCGAGAGAGTGGTGAACCAAAAACCCATAGAGAAGAGAGTATTAAGAAAGAGAAGGTGATCAGCAGTGTAAAAGGCTGAAGAGAGGCAAGGAGAATGAGAATTGAAGAAAGATCACTGGATTTGGCCACTAGAAGATCATTAATAACATTGGAGAGAGCAGTTTTGGTGGAATTATAAAGTGAGAAATCAGATTGTAAGGGATTAAGAGTAAGGGAAGAGAAAACAGAGTTACGTATTGCAGGCATATATATCCTTTTCCAAGGATATAACAAAAAAAGTCAGAAGATATTTATGATTATAAAGGGGATAGAAGGATCCAATGAGGGCTTTTTTTTCAAGATTAGGGAGACAGGCATCTTCATAGACAAAAGGGAATGAGTCAATAGGGAGATACTGAAATTAAGTGATGAAGTAGGGATGACAGAGGGATAATTTGTCACTGGAAATGGAATAGAATGAGATCACTTAAAGTGATAAAGAGGTTAGCCTTGTGAGGAGTAAGGTCATTTCTCATCATGGGAGACAGGGATGAAGGAGGAGAGGCAGAAGGGATATGAGTAATATGAGGACGAAGTGGAAAAAAAGGGTCTCATGGTGAATACCTTCAATTTTATCTATAAAATTTGAGACAAGGATGGGAGACAAGTTGAGGGAGCGGAGGGAAGAAAAACAGAGAGTGGCTACTGCAACAGAAACAGCTTGGGAGAGAAATGAAAGTTTGAGAAATTGGAGAACCCAGTTCAGAATGTTTGGTAAGGGAAAGCACAGAGTAAATTGGAAAGCCAATGAGCTATGGTTAGATAAGGAAATTTTAGAATTCTTGAACATGCATATAAGTACACACACATAAATACATAAGCACATGTGAAAATGCAAATACGCATATGTTCACATGTATATCTATCTACATACATACCTATGTATTCATCCACCCATCCATCCATCTTTCCATCTGCTCATCCATTCATCCATCTATCAATCTACCTACTTATCTATTTATTTATCTACCTATCTATCCATCCATCTCCCTTCTTAAGAAACATAGAAACCTAGAAATATAATCAGGCACTTTCAACACCCCAAGAGAAACATATACACATGCCAAAATGCACATATAAACATGAACACACACAAACATCAAAACATACAACATGCATATCCATCTCTATTTATCTTTATAATCTATGTAGTGGCTCCTTTGCTTTCTACAAACATAATCAAGTGCTTCCCCCATTCCAAAATAAACACACTTAACCCAGTCCTTCCCTGTACATCTCAGCAGTTCTTTCTTTAACCCTTTTTGGCTTAATAGCACTCTCTTCCTGAATACTCCTTTCCTTTAACTTTTCTGAGACTTCTCTTCTGGTTGTCCACCTCTCTAACAACTCTCATTTTTTTTTCTTCTGAATTATCAATCATTTCCCTTTCCTTAACCTTGAATGTCTATCAAAGTTCTGTTTTGACTCCTCTTGGATCTCTTCACTTTTTCTCTTGACAAAAAAAATAATAATAATTGAATGGACAGATAATTGAGACCGAGACACCAATTAGAATTCTATCACAATAGTCCAGAATGTGATGAGGAAATAAAATAGGGGAGTTATTATTTGAGTAGAGAGAGGGGAATATATGTGAGGAATGTTGTGAAGGTAAAACTGATGGTATATAGCAAACAATTATGTGGAAGGGATGAACGAAAGGGAGAAGTTGAGGATGACCTCCAAGGTCACTGGAAGAATGTTGGTATTCTGAAATTCAGTAGTAAAATTAGGAAGAGAAGTGGGTTTGAATAGAAATGCAAAGAGTTATATTGTATTTTTTGGAAATTCTAGGTTTGATATGATAGTGGAGAATTTTACTAGAAATGTCTAATAACCAATTGGTAATGTAGAATTGAAACTTAAGAAAGAGGTTATTGAGCCTACAAGAAATCTGACACATCTGTTCCTTTCATTTCACTTACACAGCTCCATCCTTAATCAAAATCTTTGTCACTCATTACAACAGACTCCCAATTGGTGTCTTTATCCAGTATCTCTCTCTTTTTTTTTCCAAACAGGCCTCCATATTGTTAGTAAACAATTGTAAATCACAGTTTTAGACCCATTACTTCCTTGCTTAAAAAGTTTCAATGCAATCCTGCTGCCTTTATCTTAAAAAAATAAAATCTCATTTAATATGCAAAATGCAATCTATATTCTACCAGACCTACATAAGTTCTAGTCTACCTTCTCTGGCTTATTTATTATTCTTCCTTTTCTAATACTCTACATTCCAACCAAGTTTCAGGTCCTTGCACTGACAATCCCCCATTCCAGGAATGCATTCTTCTTCCTTACCTTTGCCTTTTAGAATCCCTGGTTCCCTTCAAGGCTCACTTCAGATACTTGCTGCATCCTCTTCCATTTCTTAGCTTTTAGTGTTTTCTCCCTCCTCAAGAAACTATATGGAGAAACAGAGAGAGAGAGAGAGAGAGAGAGAGAGAGAGAGAGAGAGAGAGAGAGAGAGAAGCATCTATTAAATAAAAATGAGAAAGTAGAGGTGGGCAACCAGAATAGATGTCTCAGATGATATAGATAATCTTTCTATGTATAGACAAATAGATAAATAGATAAGCAGATAGATAGATTATAATTAGACAAGTAGTTGAATAGATAAGTAGGAAGATAGATGACAGACAAGTAGAAAAATAGATGACAGATAGATATTAAATAGACATAGATTTACATAGACAGACATATATGTTTATGTATATATAAAATTATCTCTCCAATGGGAATGTAAGTTCCTTGAGAGCAGGAACCATTTTCCATTTTGCCTTTACATCCCTAAAACTCAGCAGAGTGCCTTGCATTTAGTAGATGCTTAATAATTTACTTGTTGAACTGAACAATACTGAGACTTTGGGGATAATAATAAGCTTTGTAAAAATAAACTATATTAGCATGTTATTTATCATTACTTTTAAAGGTGAATGCATTTGCTAATTTAAAAAAAAATTGAAGCACATTTCAAAAGCCTATATGGTCTAGATAGGATGGAGACTGGCTCATTCCCCAGGAGTCAGGAATGGAAATAACATAGCCACGTCAAGTAATACAATCCAGCTGGATTTCTGTGGTTAGCAGAGGCCCTGGTATGCAAACAGGGGTTTATGCACGGCATTTCTTTGGCCTGACTGTTTAGCAAAGATACCATATGTGCAGAAGTTACTAAAAGTCATCTCCAAGTAGATTTCGACATTAAAAAGAGGAATTTGTACAAGTCAGGGAATACTCAAACCTGGTAAGGAGAGAAATCAAGATAACACTCTCTAATTTGTTTGCCAAACAAACAAACCAAACTAATCCCTAAAAACTTGTAACTTTTGTTTGACATTCTCCTTTCTTTCCCCCTCCCACAAAATTCATGTAAATTCTATCACATATGCTAAGAAATAAAATATTTACTAGTCTAACACATTCCCTTTTTGTAACAGGCAATTAATAAATATTGAAATGTCTTTCTCAAGTATTTACATATGGTAGAAGGCTAGATACTCCCTGGTTGTTTCACCCTGATAAGTCACTTAACTCTGTGTCAGTTTCCTCACCTATAAAATGACCTGGAGAGTAAAATGACAAACCACCCCAATATCTTTCTTAAGAAAACCCTAATTGGAGACATAAAAAGTCAAACACAATTGGAAATGACTAAACAACAAACAAAAAATAAATATTTACTCGGTCTCTTAGCAGTAAAATCCTACTTTGACCCTATTCATTGAAGTTTCTTTCCTATTTTAACACCTAAATTAATTATAAATATTTTACTTATTGTGAAATTCTCTTCACAGAGACTACTTTTGGGACACGAAAGTTCTACAAAGATCCAATTCAAGGAACATTCATAAAATGCCTGTGGGTCAGAAGTTATCTGTGGACAGACACATAGAGACAAAAATTAAACAATGTCTACCCTCAAGGAGTGTGGTTCACATTTCACAGATTATTTTGTTTAAAGGAATTCAAGAGAGAGAGCAATTGAATTGTAGTAGACAAGGAACTGACCTTAGAGTTGGAAAAAATTGGGATTAAAGTCCAGCCTCTGATAAATATGCTAGGATAAATCATTTTAACCTCTCTGTGCCCCAGGGAACTTCTTAAGACTATAAATTTCTGATGAATTGGCCATCTGATCAGTGGAGGGAATTTCAACCAGTATTAGAATCCTAAGTCTGTATAAAGTATGACTATGGATCTATATATCTACACATAGATATATATATATATATATATATATATATATATATATATATATATATATGCATATATACTTATATTTATATTTTTGTGAGTATGAACAAAAAATTGACCATTATAAATGGATTAACTAATTTTAGCTGATATATATATATATATGTGTGTGTGCAATATTTGTCCCATTTATTATCTACAATTTATATATCTTGTTTTTAACATACTTTTTTGCATGTTGTCTTACTCCTTCAACTTTTTTTTCTTTATTTGTTTGCTTAATTTTCTTTGTATTCCTAGTACTTAACATCTGTTTGATACATAGAAGATGCTTAATAAATGCTTGTTGTCCATTTGGATTTTTAAAGATAATCATCTTAGCTTGTATATTCCAATTGTATATAAACAAAACCCTTTGCTGGGAGCAATATTTAATTCATTCTTTCTAAATGGAAAGATTTGTTTTGGGATAAAACCATGTAAGGAAACATCAAGTAAGTAAGTAAATGTTAAAGTTCATTAAGATTAGTAAGTCAATCTCAGGATTTCCTACAGAATATTTATATTGCACTGAAGTTTTAAAACATCTTTCCATCTCACTTGGGGCTCTGTTCATTCTTGAAAATATGTGACTAAGAAACTTGCTTTCTCTCCCTGATCTTTTTTGTTGTTTATAATTTGGCAAGATTTTTAAGATCTCAGGGCAGTACAGAACATCTTAAATGTGACCAATAATCACTTGAGAGACTTTGCTCTTGCTATTCATAGAAGAAAGCTTAAATGGATAAAAATAACCATTGTACAGATCCTGATATATGGCTTGATACTCAACCCATAGATCTGGCCCACTAGTATATACTTTGACCAGACATTATAATTGGATAATGTGCTAGGCTTAGAATCAAACTGGATAGGTATAATATAATCAATTACCTTCAAGAAACTGTGCTGCATTTAAAATGACTTTCAAGTCCACACAGTGGACATAGATGCACTTTTTAAATAGTAACATTTTTATGGTGATACCATAAAACTACAAGTCATGGAAATTACCAAGAAGTAATCAGAAGAATGAATGACAAGATAAATGTATGAATTAATAAATAATTAATGAACATATAAATTTGTAAATAAATAGGTGAACAAAAAAGTGAATGAAATAATAGGCAAATAATTACTTAGTAGCTCATCAGTGAACTGTAGGGCTGAAAAAAATATGTGATATCTTGAACTCTATCCAGTGGGAAAGATAAATGAATAAAACCAGCAAGCATTTGTCCAACTCATAGTATATGCCAGGCAACAAATTAGAGAATGATATCTTGGTTTCTTTGCTAAGTGCTGGGGATATAAATAGCAAAGAAACAATCCTCATTCTCAAAGTGCTTATGTTCTAAAGAGGGAGAAAATGAATAAATAGATAATAATATATGTATATATAAGCATATATACATGCACACATACACAGAGATACGGATGTAAACATAATTATTTATAAAAAGATATAGACATAGACATAGATACAGATATAAAAAAGAGAGACATATCACGTGTGTATACATGTTTATTCATATGCACATATATGTATGCAAATAGATGTGTGCCTATATATGTACACATGAAAATATAGATATAATTATATACAGGATATAAAAAGAATATATACACATAAAAATAAAGTTTTGGGAAATAGAAGACATTTGGAAGGATCAGGAAAAACTTATATGAAAGATACTGCTTTAATTGAATCCTGAAGAAAAGGAGAAAGATCTTATAAATTTTATTGGAGGAGGCAGTGCATTACAGAAAAATAACTTGGTCAGTTCAAAAAAGCAGGACTACAGGAAATGGAGCACCACAAATAAGAAGCCGAGAGTCAAAGACAGTTTGCCTAGATCCATAAAATGTGATATGGGCAAGAAGGTGCAATAAGGCTGTAAAGATGAGTTAAAAAAAAGTTAAGGAAGGACTTTTAAAAACTGAGAGCCAATTAAGTGCCACTAGTTTTTGAGGAGGAAAGTGAACTTTGGTCAAAGAAAATCATTATGTCAGCAGTGTGGGATAACATGAAAGGGATGGATGGACTGAATTCTCCATTGTTATCAATATAATTTTTTAAAACACACACACACACACACATACACACACACACACCCCATTCCTTCCACCAATAAACATACACTATCTTTCCTATGACTGCTGACTCTTTGCTTTAATTCTGCTCCTTAACTTGTCTTGTTCCTGAATCCCTTCCTTGGTTTCTTCTCCCACCCTTTTCTTACTCATCTGCCCATCCTTCTTCCCTTATTTCTTTATAGATTTTGGAGGGTGCTGTACCCTACATGGTATAAAAGTAGTGCTGCCTACTTAGCCCATTCCTAATCTGAATTGGTTTTCAGAACTGCAAGTCCTCCTTCTACCTCTAATGTCTTTGTGTCTATTCTGCAAGAAAGGAAGGACCAAATGTTCTAGACACAGAGATTAGAATGAAGAACATGAAATAGAAAAAAAAAAAGTTTTACTGTGATAAGGACAGAAAATAACCTTGTCCAAGTAGATGAAGGGGTATAGTATGAGGAAAAAACTGGAAGAGTAAAATAAACTTTCTGAATTATTGAGAGCCTTGAATGTCAATCATATAAGTTTAAGTTTTACTCAGTAAGCAGAAAGGAATCACTGAAGATTTTTAAAAAGAGACATTAAGAAAACTTTCAATATAAGTCACAACTAGAATTTGATGTATGACAACCCATCCTAAAACATCATAACAGTCTACAAGAAAATTTACATAAGAGAAGTAGACCAACTTGGCCTTTGATTTATGTAGTCTAAAAATCTGTAATGTTAATTATAGAATCTCATGTTAATTACAGAACCTCATGATGCATAAAAAATAATTATTGTCAATTCTCATGACTTGTATTCTCTCCAAGACTTTAATGGGATATTAATTGGATTCATTAGCATATAAAATACCACTCTATTCCCCAGGGCATGTTTTGGTCTAGTTAGTGCATTCTACTTTGATTATTCTTGAATCAATGTGTGTATTTTCCTATTTGATTCCATATTTTGGTTCTGTGGGTTGAATCTCACAAAAGGGAGAATTATTTATTATCCATTCAGGGCCTACTTGTTAATTCTTTTCTGATAACTGTACCATCTGGATGTCAGTATAGCATTAGATACAGTCTCACATAACATTCTTGGGTCCAAGATGAAGGATTTAGGGTCAACAGTATCAAGTCTAGGAAAATTCAACATTGATTCAATCTTGAAACTCAAGCTACCCTCAACTTGGAGGAAGATTTCTACCAAAAAATATGAAGGATTTATGTGTTCTACTTCTATCCAACATACTTAAGGTATGAATGAAAAGAATAGACAATAATCTTATTAAATTTGGGGATGACAGAAAGTGTCTAAGGTTAGCTAAGTGGCACAGATTTAGATCCACAAAAACCTCAACAAGATAGAATATTGGGTTAAATGTAATAAAATTAAATTTAATAAATATAATTATTAATTTCTGCCATTGAGTTAAAAAAATTAGTGGCAAAGGTGAAAGATGGAACAGTGACAATTATAGTTCAGGTGACAGAGATTTTCATGAAGCATAAAGGCATTGTAACTCAACATAATGATGTTTAAATAAAAGTCAAGACATCGTGTTCAGAATGTACTGTGTTAGTCTAGCTGGAGTTATCCTTACTTAGGTCAAATCTGGAATGTAGCATACATTTCAAGATGCTTCTTTTTAGAAACAATATTGACAATTTGGAGTGCCTTTAACACTGATAGATCAGAATGGTGATTATCTTGAAGACATGGTAATTATATATTAATTGGAAGAACTGAAGACAAGTTTTTTGTTTTGTTTTGTTTTGTTTTTCTGAAAGACACAGTAGATTTCAAGTATTTGAGAGGCGGTTTTGTGGGAGAAAGACAGAATGTATTCTTTTTGACCCTAGAATAGAACAGAACTAAATGTGGCATAAAGATTTATATTTTTTAAAAGCTGATTTAAATGGATAAAGCATTTATTAAGTGTATACTATGTTCCAAGTACTGAGATATAGATTCAGCATCAGACCAAACTTTTTTTAAAGCAAGTGGAACTGATACTATGGTTGAGATAACAATACAATTCCAAAGGACTCAGGATGAAAAGTTATATTCACCTCCACAGAGAGAACTGAGGAACTCTGAATGCAGATTGGAAAAAAAATTTCTTTTTCTCTACTTTATTTACTTTTCTTGATTTTTTAGTCTGCTTTCTTTTACAACTTTTTTGCTCATTATTTATATTATAAGCTCTTAGCACACTACTTGATATGTAATGAGCACTAAATAAATGTATGTTGACTCTTTATTAATGAATTTTTCACAATTCCTATCATTTGTTCTGTTGACTTTTGTTGGCAATTAGATTCATTTACCTTAGACTTCTTTGTCACAGTCCTTTTCTTTCTATGACCCTACTATTTTATTATCTTCATAATCTTCAGGGCCCTGAAACTCTAAAATCTTGAAAACTCCAAATGTCTCCTCTTACTTTACTTATATTTTAGTATTTAGCTGATGCCAAATCTGGACTTGAAGGCAAGAACTCCAACCTTCTGGATAATATCAGTAATTGAGATATGAAAGATGTTTAGAACCATCTAGACTAATCCACTCATTTTATAATTGAGTAAATTGAGACCTTAAGACATAATCCAAAGTCACAAAGTAGTATGTGTAGGATTTGAACTAAGGTTCTCAGGGTGTAAGTCCAGTGTTTCCTTTCACTGTATCAAAATGCCTCCTCCTTGACTTTGAAAAAGTCTTATTCTCTCTAGGCCTCCATCTTTTCATCACTGAAATAAGGGTGCTAGAGTAGGGAACCTTTAAGAATTTTCCCTGATTTAAAACAATAATTATATGAGATTATAAAATGCTAAGCTTTCGTGATTCTGCATTTATCTTCTCTGCCAAGACCAATGCCAATTATGTTTCCAATTTTGAATTGTCTGCTCTGGAAGTGAAGAATCAAACCAGTAAGTATAAATGGACTTTGACACTGTGTAGTGGAAATAATTGTATAAGGCACTCATTGGTTCAAAACAATCACTCATGGATTCCTATCTTTCTGAACCTTTGCTTCAGTCACTAAACATTCCACATCTCAAAATGATAGGTTTGTAACATGAAAGAAACTCTACTCATGTACACTCAAGTTTAATTAAAGAAACAGACCTTTTAACTACTAATAGCAGAGATGTCAAGACATGAGTGTCTGAAAAATACATACAAAACCAAATATGTCATTTTTTTTGGTCAAGACTAATAACTTCATCAGTATAGACTCTTGTATTTGGAAATTCCCTCCACTTCCACTAATATATCCCCAGATAAGAATTTCATAGGGTTTTTCTGGGGAGGTTGAAGGATTAAGTGATTTGACCATTGGAACATGGCAAATGTGAAAGACAGAACTTTAACCTAGAACTTCCTAGCTCTAAAAGCAAAACTTTGTCTTATACACAATGTTGCCTTGCTAGTCAGGAGGTCCCAAAAGTCTTAGTACAATTTTAAACTGCACTAAGATTTTTGGGATACTCTGTATCTAAGACATAGATACATACATACATACAAGTAAGAACATCTCCAATTGTTTTGATCTATAGCTTGCCATTGGACTCAGATAGCTCTAGAGTAGAGTGGGGCTTTGCATAGCTCTTTCTTACTTAAATCCAATTCACTTGCAAGTCATGACTGAACAAAGAACAAACAATTAATTATACATATATGCATGCATGCATGCATATATACATAGATACAACAACCTTTTCATCTTACACAGCTAGTAAAATTTTAAATTAACCTAAAACTCTGGGTACATAATGGATAAATAAATAGATAGAAAATTTATATAGATAGATATAGATATATACAGAGAATGCTATGTGTATGTATATATGTACATATACATATATGTATAAATGAGTATATAACAATATAGATACACATCCACATGTGTCATGTATGTATTGCCTATATGTGTATATGTAAAAATACACACATTTATGTGTGTATATGCCCACATTTTATATATTACATATGCACATACATGCACATATCCACATTTCAGATTTGTGGGTTATTCTGTATGTGTGTGTGTGCATTTCTTGGTATGTGCATATATATACATATATATATATATATGCATTCTTATACACACATTCACAAACCCATATATATACATGCCAGTTTATCTATTTATCTTTCTTTCTGCCTGTCACTCATATACAGAATATCTTAAGTCAATTTAACATTTTGATAGCTATATAAGATAATATAGTTTATATGTATATGTATGTACATTCATAAACAAGCCATTTTCCTTTCCATAAAACATAGGTATAAAGTAATATTTACTGTTAGTGCCCCAAATACTGATTCTCCAACATTTAAAAAAAATTTAATGCTGCATTTTAGTTTGGATCAACAAACTGTAATCCAATTTCTTCATCATGAAATAATCCTGGGTCTGCAAAGACCTCCTGGTGTTATGGCTGCAGATGGCTGGAAAAGAAATATGAGCTTGCCTGGCCAATTGCTGTCCTAAGATAAAGGACATCTGCAGATCTTTTTAGTCTCAAGTGTCTCATGACAGGAGAGTTGGACTAGTTTCCCCTAACTTCTACAGCTGTCTGCATAGCATATTGTTAATTCATGACAATTCTTTTTTCTGCTACTATATTCTAAATATTATTTTTCAAGTGTATGGCCTAAAATATATATAAAATTTCTATATACACATGCATGCATGTGCACATTCAAAATAAGCACAGCACATAAAACATGCATACATACATATATTTTCACATATATATGTATGTATATATATATATATATATTGCATATAAATACACTGGGAATCCCAAATGCTTCAAAGCCATTTTAATATATTAAACTATTAAAGCTTAAAACTTCCCTAAGAATTTTGTGACAGTCTGGTTATGTATATTTCACATCTAAGTATTAGACACAACTATATGTTTAAGGATATTTTCCAATGGCACTATTGATATTTTTCAAAAGGGCAAATTTTGAGCCTCCTGGTAGCAAAGCCAGAACATAGAAAGGGAGAAAAAAAATTAAGTTAAACATACATGGATAATTATGTTAGAAAAGGAAAGCTATATTGAGAAAAGAAAACAAAGTTAGAAAAACAATGTTTTCATAAACTAGTTAATGTATATAATTACAGAGACAACTTAGAATAGTAGATAATGTTGGTCATAAAAACCAGAGTTCAAATCTAGACTCTTATGAGACATTGATTCTAGCCAAGGCACTTAATTTTTAAGTATATTAAGAAACTTCCTAGACCTAGCTACTAATTCATAGTTGAGTTGTGTGACTTCTGATGGTAGAGGGAATTCCCACTCTGAAAGTTCTTCTATACTGAGGAAATCTCAGATATTGTATTCTTCCTGTATCATAGTATTTGTACATATGTATATATGTATTTATATTAATATATTTATGCATATATGTATCTATATATACATATGTAGAGAGAGATTTATATAGAAAGATATCATAACTTTAAAACAGTGTACTCCTTTAAATTCAGACAAAAAATTTGTCCTAAAAAGCCATTCCTTTCCACTATAACAGTCGGTTTAACACATAAAGAGAGATGACCCCATATATAGGCAGACATGAGAAATAAAGAAGATTGAAAAGCTCAGGATCATCCGAAGAGTGCAAATAATGAAGCTAAATCTAGGTTCCTTTCCCTATTTGGCATTCTTTCCTTATATATTAAGCCATAAGGCCCAATTGCCATCATGCGGACTATATACTTTCAAGATGAATGAATTCTAAGAATCTGCATTTTCTTAATATTTTTATTCTTTATTTTTCCCAGATTTTTATCTCCTTTTTCACTTTCTATCTTCCTTTCTTCCCTTTGCCATTTCTCCTCTCCCTTTTTCTCTAATTGTCTGGTGGTGAGCAAATCACATAGCAGCTCTGAATAGCATCTATCTCCTAAGGTTGTTAGAGAAACAAATAATGCAATAATGAAGGAGATAACAAATTTTAAGTGCTAGATGTCAACTTTCTTATTGTTACTCCTCCTCTTAATGTGCTTTCTAACCTTTCCTCATCATTTTTCCTGAAAACTTTTATGTCCTTATCAACCCATCCACACTTCAACTCCCCCCAGAATGTAATTAGACTAGGTAAATGTCATGTAGGCTGCTAGATACAGGGTCAACATTAGGGTTTTGATTTTTTTTTTTTTTGGATTTTGTTAGTGCTTTGTTACTTTCAATTTCTTGTATTCTGCTGTTTTTAAAAAGTAGAGGTTTGCTTTTTTTGTTTTTGTTTTGTTTTTATTCTTAATTTAGCAAACACTAAAGAAAGAAACACATAGATGGATGGACAGACTGAAACAGATAAAGAAAGGTGAGCAAAACAGAAGGGGGTGGGAGAGGAAGACAGAAGAATGGAGAGAAGAAAAAGAGTGAAAGAGAGAATAATGAGAGAGACAGAGGGAGAGAGACAGAAACAGACAGAGACAGAGAGAAAAACAGAGACAGATCAAGAGACAAAGAGAGATATGATATCAGAATTATCTCACCCTCTTAGTGCTGCAACTATTTATTACTTAGTAGGTCAAATATTGGTGAATTTAGTTTAAAAACAAGAAGTCATCACCTTCTCTGCTACATTCCCTGACCAAATGCTACTTGATCTTTCCCTCTGCAATGAAATAAACATGAGTCTTCTTTATGTATTTTCTTCTTTAGTTAAAATGCAATATTCTGTAGAGAGGAAACTGTCTAAGTTTTCTTTTTGAGTTCCTGGAGTGAGTACTAGGCTTATACATTATAAGTGTTTAATAGGTTTTTTTTTATTTCATTGCAAATATATACATATATATATACATATACATGCATAAACATAAATGTATATAAAGTGAAAGATTCAAGTATGCCTCCAATTAAAAATCCCAAGATCATAGGATTGAGAACTGAGAGATTTTCTAACTCTCCACCCTCAATGTCTCACAACTCTTTGACCTCTCCATATTTCTTTTTCTCATTTTGGCATGGCTCATATTTATTTTAATAAATGATTCATTTACCCTACTGAATTGTAAATTTCCTCAGGAAAAAAAATGGTATCATTTTTGTTTTCATCTGCTTATCCTTGAACATTATATAGGAATTTGCACATATTAATGCCTAATAAATATAGGATTCAATTAAACAAAATTCCAGGAATCAGCCAAGTTCTAAGTTTTTTTTTTCCTTCACAGAAGAGTAACTAGTAAATTAACTTATGTGAAAAGTTTGTAGTCAGTCAATCAATAAACATTTATTAAATCCCCACTGTGTGTCAGACAATGTGCCATGAATAGAGGATAAAGAAGAGAAACAGACAAAGAGAGAGAAAGAGAGAGAGAGAGAGAGAGAGAGAGAGAGAGAGAGAGAGAGAGAGAGAAGGAAGAGGAGGGAGGGACAGGGAAGAGGAGGAACACAATGAATATCTGCAACCATAATTAAATGTTGCCCTGGCACCACTTCTTGAATGAAAAATTAAGGAAGAGGAAAGGAGAATCTACTAAAGGATGTGATTTTTAGGGTTGATTCAGAGTTAGGAGATCATCTGGCTGAAAAGCATAAAACACTATGAAAATGCTAATTCTGAGTGTTGGTCTGTCTATTGTTGTTACATACTTATGTTTTGATGTGGGAGAATACCAGTATGAAGATTCCATCCACTAGAATTGATAACCAGTTCACCATTATTTCAGCCTCATGATTCTAGAATGAAAATTATCTAGTCCAATCTTTTCCTTTTGAACCTGAGAGAGTTTACTGGCTTAGAAGGTTTACTAGGATACTGAGAATATGAATGATTTGCTTATGACACAAAGATACTGGATTCAAATCTCATTGACTAAATTTATCACCTGTTTGGCCTTAATCAAGTCACTTGATTTCAGCTCCCTCAACTGAAAATAAATCATTTTGCCCTCAAAGATCCTCACCATATCGGAGCTGCAATCC